>CAXKVT010000054.1:2937500-3157500 GCA_964058875.1 Carex rostrata
TGGATCAACAATTTTGTAAAATACTTAATAAATAGTAAAAAAATTCAGAAAAATGTAAAATTTGGTCTCCAAGCAGATATTAATATGGAGAATAAGATGAACGGTTCGGATCGACCGTTTGGATTTTGAAAACTCGAATATTGAGCCGTAGCATAGAGGCCACTATGCTATCCATAGCACCCCAGCCTAACTCTAGGTGTATATACATGTACATGTACATGTATATAGGTGTATATACATGTACATGTGTGTGTGTATAGGAAATGGCTAAAATGAGCAATAGAGTAAAACAAGTTGGTGCTCCATGGCACTATATTTCTATTTTGAAAATCTAAACAATTGATCCAAACAGGTCAACACGATCTCCATATTGAAATGTGCTTGGAGATCAAATTTTACATTTTTTGAAATTTATTTACTATTTATTAAGCCACTTTGAAAATCGCTGATCTCCATATTGTATGTTATCTAGTTTGTTATGGGTTGTGATCAGGGCTTGGGTGTAATTAACTAAATTAATTACGCATAAAGCATGATTAGACATTGAGTTTGCATTAAGCATGATTAGGCAATGAGAGTGCACAGGTAAAATGGGAAAGAACTTGCATTTGACGTGAACATGGCATATTATGAACTTATCTTTATGATTAATTATTTCAGTTGATAAGTTGTTTCTTTAGCTTGTTTTTAAGATTGTTTATTTTATTTCGTGTTACTGTTCTAGCTTGCTGATTTTTCTTGAGGTACATGATTTTCTTAAAGTAAACTTCGATTTTTGTTGTTTGTCTAATTAAGTAAACTATTAGATTATATGTTGTAGTCTATATTGTTTTGGTGCTCGGTCTTGTTTCAGTTTTAGTTGGTCGGATCTGCTGATAATTCGACTGGAACTGAATACTGCACTGGGAGATTTTCACTCTCTCATATTTCCACTGTGTGTTCCAGGTACAAAACGCAAGTGACGCAGTGCGTACCGAGGTCGTGACCGATTCAGACTCGGATATGGACGATGGCCACACCAAATCCAAGCCAATTAAGGATTTATACATTCAACTTGAAATTTAATTCCATGAACAATCTTCTAGGCAAAATTAATAATTTCTTGGTATTTGTCTTTGACCAGCGGTATTGGAATTTGCCTTGCATGGCAATCTTGGAGTTGAGGTTTTAATTAAGTTTTCAATAATTATTCTTAGGGACTAAGTAAGTTTTGCCTTGGACGGCAAGGTCATATTGGGTTTTGGATTGTTAATTAATTAGCATTTAAATTTTCTCTTAAGGGTTAAGTAACGTGTAGGCTATAAATAGATGGGGAAATGAAAGATGTAAGGGGGTGAAGTTATATATGAAATTGTGTTTGCTTTGTTTGAGCTCTGTAATTTTTTTTTTATTACCAATAAACCGAGTTCTTGAGCTTATCGGGCAAGATAGATTCGGGACCATTTTGTGTCAATTGGTAAAACTCTTCTCTACTACCATTAAACCGACTACGTGAGCTTAACGGGCAAGATCGTATCGGGACCGCTTTGCGTCAATTGGTATCAGAGCGAGGTTCGACAACCACCTTCGCACTTGCGTGAAGTTGTATCTTCGACAACCGCCAAATTCACCTCCATCGACAAACCCCACACTATTTCCCCCCTATTACAAGCATCACCAACCTTCATGGCCGACCCTAACCTTCTCGCCATCCTTGAACAAATGCAACAAAATCAAACCGCACTACTCGAGCGAATGGACAACAATCAAACCCAACTTATCACCACACTCATGGAACAATTAAACCCGAACAACAACAACCGAGAACAAGGTCCCCAAAATCGAGACCAAGTTAATCCTCCAGTGCGTGAACGTGATCGAAACTGGGATGGTGGTCTCAGAGTAGAGATTCCAGATTTCTCAGGAAGTCTCAAACCCGAAGAATTCCTTGACTGGACCAACACCGTGGAAGAGGTTTTTGAATTGAAGGATGTGCCGCCCGAAAAACGCGTGCCATTAGTGACAATACGGTTCCGAGATAGAGCAGCAGCATGGTGGCAATCATTCAAGTATCGCCGCTATCTAGACTGCCTTCCTCCTCTCAATGATTGGCTCGATTTGAAGCGCGAAATGAACCGTGAGTTTCTCCCTCTTAATTACCGCCAAACACTGTTTCAACAATTTCAATCCCTCTCTCAAGGTGCAAAAAGTGTGGAGGAATACACACTTGAGTTTTATAAACTTGAGGCACGAAACCAAATCAATGAGACTGAAGATTTGAGGGTTGCACGATATTTGCATGGCCTTCGAATGAATATTCAGGATATGCTGGTGGTTCACACTTTCAACAATGTGGGCGAGGCTCAATCCAAAGCAAAAGCCGTCGAAAAACAGCTCGCAAAAAGCCGCAACTTCAACCGTGGTAACTCTTCTTCTATCAACTATAACTCTTCTCATTTTCGCCCCACTCCAAATAACACTACAAATTCCAACCGACCCTATTTACTCCCATCTCCACCTAAACCAAACCAGAATGTCCCAGAAAACTCTAAGACCAATATTCGTTGTCATAATTGTCGTGAAATGGGCCATTATGCAAGAGAGTGCCCAAAGGTTCGACCTCATTTATATGCTAACGAAGGTTTTGAGGAAGATGAAGGGTGGAATGAAAATGGGTATGAAGAGGAAGAAATTCATGAGGTCAATCCCGAAGATCTCTCGGCCGAAAGCTTAGTTATGAGAAGGCTATGCTTGGGGCCGAAGTCAACAGAAGATTGGAGACGGCATGCCATTTTTAAAACCATGTGTGTTATTGAGAACAAGAAGTGTGTCGTGATAATCGATTCAGGTAGTTGGGAAAATGTGATATCGGAGGAGGCGGTAAAGAAACTTCATCTTAGCACCACCACCCATACAAATCCATACAAACTCGGGTGGGTGAACAAAGTAGCCGAAATCCAAGTCAACAAAAGGTGCCACTTTCAACTTACACTCGGACCACTTTACACCGCCACCATTTATGCCGATGTGGTTCCAATGGATGCCTCGCATCTGATTCTCGGAAGACCTTGGCAATACGACAATCAAGCTGTCTATGATGGAAGAAAGCACACGTATACCATTCAAGTTGGTTCGAAAAAGGTACGCATAAATCCGGTTCAAGAAGAGGTAAAAGAATCAAATACAGTGTTTTGTGTACCGCGGGAAGAATTTGGAAAGGAACTACGAGATGCTGAAATTTGTTTTGCAATTACTGCACGCGACTTCCCTAATCCCGAGATTGAGCAAAATATACCCGAGATGGTGCAACCCCTGTTGGCTGAATTCATACATGTACTACCGGAAGAACTCCCTGATGGTCTGCCCCCACTTCGCGACATTCAACACCAAATCGACTTGGTGCCTGGGGCTAGTCTTCCCAATAAGGCTCACTACCGCATGACTCCACAACAGCACCAAGAGCTAAAGCGTCAAGTGCAAGAGCTACTAGACAAAGGCTTTGTGCGTGAGAGCATAAGTCCGTGTGCCGTACCAGCCCTGTTGGTTCCGAAGAAGGACGGAAGTTTCCGCATGTGTGTGGATAGCCGAGCAATAAATCGGATCACAATACGGTACCGATTTCCTATTCCGCGATTGGAGGACATGCTCGATCAACTCAGTGGAGCCGAGGTTTTTTCTAAAATTGATCTAAAAAGTGGGTATCACCAAATTCGAATCAAACCAGGAGATGAATGGAAAACAGCTTTCAAAACTAAAGAAGGCCTGTTTGAGTGGGTTGTCATGCCCTTTGGCCTTTCCAATGCTCCTAGCACCTTCATGCGAGTGATGAACCAAGTTTTGCGGCCTTTCCTTAACAAGTTTGTTGTTGTCTATTTTGACGACATTCTTATATATAGCCGAAACCAAGAAGAGCATATGCAACACTTGCGAGAAATTCTTGAAGCGCTCCACAACAATAGCCTTTTTGCAAACCCGAAGAAGTGCGTCTGGATGACTCCAACATTAATATTTTTGGGGTTTAAGATTTCTGCTAGTGGTATCCTACCCGAAGAAGACAAAATTCAGGCAATCCAAGAATGGCCGAAACCCTCTTCTTTCACTGAGGTTCGATCATTTCTCGGGTTAGCAGGGTTCTATCGGCGTTTCATCAAAGGTTTCAGCAGTATCTCTGCACCAATCACTGAGCTACTCAAGCTAAAGAATTTTGAATGGAGTGAAAATGCACAACAAGCTTTCGAGAAGCTCAAGCATTGTTTAACACATTCACCCGTGTTAGCTTTGCCAGATTTCGATAAAAATTTTGAAGTGGAATGCGATGCTTCAAAAGTGGGTATTGGTGCCGTACTTTCTCAAGAAAAGAAACCTGTAGCATATTTTAGTGAGAAACTTGGCGGAGCCAAAACCAATTATCCGGTGTATGACCTTGAGTTGTACGCCATAGTAAAAGCTTTGCAACATTGGCGGCATTACCTTTTATCTCGTGAGTTTGTGCTATACACAGACCACCAAGCGCTAAAATTTGTGCAAGATCAAAACAAATTAAGCTCTCGACATGCCAAGTGGGTTACTTCGCTCCAAGAGTACACTTTCTCCATTGTACACAAAGCAGGATCAAGCAACAAAGTCGCTGATGCTCTAAGCCGTCGGCATGGACTGCTCTCGGCAATGTCAACCTACACTCTCGGGTTTGAACACGTGCCTGAGATTCTTAAGGAAGATCCCGACTTCGGACAAATACTAGAAGACGTGAAGAAAAAGTCACGGGATGACTACTCGTTACATAACGGGTACTTATTTCGGGGTCTTGCACTTTGTATCCCAGCAACTTCTCTACGACATCTCATCATCAAGGAAATGCATAACCAAGGTCATTTCAGGTTGGAAAAGACTTTGCATTTGATACGGGAGAGGTTCTTTTGGCCAAGTCTATGGCGGGATGTTAAGCACTTTGTTCGAGCTTGCCAAGTGTGTCAAACTTCTAAAGGCACCAACACAAATCAGGGTCTCTACAATCCATTGCCACTTCCATTTGGTGTTTGGCGCGACATTTCAATGGACTTTGTGACCGGCTTACCAATGACAAGAAGAAAGAACGATAGCATCATGGTAGTTGTTGATCGCTTCAGCAAAATGGCAGTTTTCATTGCGTGCAAAACCACTGTGGATGCTCCTAAAGTTGCCGAACTTTATTTTAATGAAGTTGTCCGATACCATGGTTTGCCGAGTACCATTGTTTCTGACCGAGATACGAAATTTTTGAGCAAATTCTGGATAGAACTTTGGAAGAAATTAAAGACTGAACTAAAGTTTAGTTCTACTTTCCACCCTCAGACTGATGGTCAAACCGAAGTCGTAAACAGAAGTCTTGGAAACATGCTTCGTGCACAAGTTACAACTTTCGGCACATGGGATACACTACTACCAAAAATTGAATTTGAATACAACTGTTCCGTAAACCGCTCCACGGGATTTGCACCCTTCAAAATTGTGTACGGATTTATTCCCCGAGGTCCTCTTGATATTCTTTCTATTGAAGGACCAAAATCTAAAGTTAAGAAGGTAGATGAAAGACTTGAAGATTTGAGGGAGCTGCACAAAACAGTTCGTGAAAATTTAGAACAAACTTACTCCAGGTACAAGACTAAAGCAGACAAAAAGCGCCGGGATGTACAATTCGAAGTCGGAGAACTGGTTTGGGTCTATTTACCGAAGGAACGGTTTCCCCGAGGTGAATATCATAAACTTAAGAAGCGAAAAGTGGGACCATGCAGGATTGTGGAGAAGTTTGGAGCAAATGCCTACCGTGTGAATTTGCCGGATGACTTGCATATCTCCAATACGTTCAATGTAAGTCATCTCCACAAATATTATGAAGAAGAGGCAAGCTTGAGGTCAAGCTTCAACCAACCCGGGGAGCCTGACACAGTGCGTATCGAGGTCGTGACCGATTCAGACTCGGATACGGACGATGGCCACACCAAATCCAAGCCAATTAAGGATTTATACATTCAACTTGAAATTTAATTCCATGAACAATCTTCTAGGCAAAATTAATAATTTCTTGGTATTTGTCTTTGACCAGCGGTATTGGAATTTGCCTTGCATGGCAATCTTGGAGTTGAGGTTTTAATTAAGTTTTCAATAATTATTCTTAGGGACTAAGTAAGTTTTGCCTTGGACGGCAAGGTCATATTGGGTTTTGGATTGTTAATTAATTAGCATTTAAATTTTCTCTTAAGGGTTAAGTAACGTGTAGGCTATAAATAGATGGGGAAATGAAAGATGTAAGGGGGTGAAGTTATATATGAAATTGTGTTTGCTTTGTTTGAGCTCTGTGATTTTTTTTTTATTACCAATAAACCGAGTTCTTGAGCTTATCGGGCAAGATAGATTCGGGACCATTTTGTGTCAATTGGTAAAACTCTTCTCTACTACCATTAAACCGACTACGTGAGCTTAACGGGCAAGATCGTATTGGGACCGCTTTGCGTCAGCAAGGTAAGGAAATATGATTTCGAACTTAAAGACTGCAGGACTTGCCACAAAAAAGTAAGTTATGTCATTGGTAATGTATATGTTTATATATATGATACTGTAAGATAATAGAAATCGCCTTGCGCTGATGAGTGCAGCAGGTTGTCTACCCTGTTGTCGAGGTATGACACAGTGGTTCAAAGACTACGGTTAGAATCTAGTGAGCTCCCTTGGGAGGATATCGTAAATCATATATTTAATTTATATTAGGAATTACTTAGAAATAAGTAGGGTCTTTGAAATATCATATTTTGTGGAGTAGGATAGGGAAGAATACCTCTCGAAATGAATGGAGGAAGAACGGCCAAGTGCGAGCGCCTAAGCTCCCTTGTGCCTTCTTCTCCAAGTTACCAAAGTTGGCAAGCTCAAAGCTTGCTCACCCAAGGTTTGATAGAGAGAGAGGTTGTTCCTATACTAGAAGTACTAAACCTCTCCAAGATCAAATCCTTTCCCTCCTTTGCTTGTGCACTCGCTTTTTCTCCAAGAAAGAACGAATCAAAACAAACAAATACTCAACACATGAGCCTCTTAAATAAGAGTAAACAAATGAGAGAAAGAGGATCAAAAGAAACTCAAAATCTGATTGAAAATTAAAGAATAATTGATAAATTAGAGCGTACATTTAGAATGTTTTTAATTCTAAAATTTATCGAAATGTTAAAACTAATACTTCATAAATATGAGTAAATAATAAATTTATGAATAATTATTATTTGAGTACCCTTACTATATAGTATCTTCAAAATTCATCTACCATATTTAGAGAAATTATATACTATGGTTCCCACTAATTAGATCGTCCCACTAATTATTTGTCACACCCCGAGACAACCCGCCACATATTTACACGTAAGGCGTGTGAATATCACATACATTATCAATAATAAATACTCATGCAACATTTAAAAGTCAAATAAGTTTTCCAACACTACAATTAATTTGAGTACATAACACACATTCAACATGAGATCAAGATAAACATGGCAAACAAACCGATAATTGCCATGTCAGTCAATGTATCCACTTTCAAAGAGAGAATTAAAGTTTAACTAAAAAAAAAATAAAAAGATAATTGAGCCCTCTGTTTGTTGCCTTCCTGATCTGTATCCCTCCTATTTGTGCTCCATGTCAGCCTCATGATTTCCTGGAACCCACATAAAAGTGGAACGGGTGAGAGATCGAACAGTCTCTCAGTACGGGATTTAGTTACAGTCCCGGAATTTGTCAAATTTACTTATTAACACAAATAGGATATTAAAATTATATCCTTATATGCGATCTTACTAATGAATATTTAAAACACACACACGCGGGGGTACACACACACACACACACGCGCGGGGGTACACACACACACACACACACACACACACTTCTTAAGTTATCTTTCAAGTTTTTAACTGCCTCACCAGGGGGACTCAAACCCCACTAGATCTTGGCCATGCCACTAAACGGGGACTCGAACCACCGCTAGATCTTCTTTGCCTCACCAGGGGGACTCGAACCACCCAAGCTATTGGCGTCTCACTAGGGGGACTCGAACCACCACTAGTTCAACTGTCTCACTCAACGGGGACTCGAACCACCGCAAGATATTGACCCGTGACGGGAAGTCCAACCAATGCCACGTTAACGAGGGGTCCAGTCGGACACTAGACCCAATGTATACATTCCAACATGCGTTCAACGCATATTGGCCCCTTTCCTTTAACTTATTCGTTACTTTCCACGTTTGTTTCGTTTAATCACACAAATATCATACTCTACACTACACATCTTAAAAATCCATTGATCAATCGAATAATCTTATCCTAGTATTCTAAACAAAACAAAAAGGATCGTTCGATTCAACATGCATAATTCCATAAATAAATAAATGCAAACAAAACGATAAATAACAATTTGACAATGTCCAGGAAACCCGTACCTGCTATTGTGGTGTAATTTGCTACCGCTTCTTCGTCACTCTTTACTCCATAACTCAGACCTAGACCATGTAATACGATTCGCAAATTAATATTTATACATTTTATTTTTCATTCGTCTGTTACTAGACCGATAATTATAGAGTACATATGGTCCGAATATGCAACTAGATATAAGCAGTAAAGTTTACCCTAAGATCATGCATATGTTAAAATTGATTTTGATTAGAACGTCTGTATGTACGTCTGTATGTACGTCTGTACGTATATAAATATAATGAAATTTATTTCTCATGATATATTAAAGTATATATATATATAATAGAATTTATTGATCAGAACGTCTGTATATATTTTCAAGTTGATTAAGAGCAAGCATATAGTGAAATTTATTTCTCATGATAAAAATATATATTATTTATAAGTTTTAGAGTATAGTTCTTTGTAAATAAATAACATAGTTCTAGGTTATTAGTGAATAAATCTCTAGGGTTATCGGTGAAAGTTTCCATCAAATAGAATAGTAAATGTAAATCAAAATAGTTGTTTGTAATAAAAATAGTTCTAGGGTTATTGGTGAATAAATCTCTAAGGTTATCGGTGAAAATTTACCATTTAATTATAAACTAACTGAAAACTCAAGTAATGTTTATACAATTCCCGTACTTTGGTGAGACTCAAACTAATTGAAGTTAATAGAACAAGTATTATTCGGTTAATAATTTATATTATCAATTTTACGTTAAAGGAAAAATTGAAACTTATTTAAAAGCTATTCTTACTGGATTTCGAAATAAGTAGAAACAGGCAAAATACGAATATATATATATATATATATATATATATATATATATATATAGAGTACGGCTAACGCGCTTCTTCTAGCATATGGGCCGAAATGCTTCTGATGAAAAGTTGAAATTTCAAAATCCAAAAAGTCGATCTGAACCGTTCATCTTCTTCTCCATATTAATATCTGCTTGGAGACCAAATTTTACATTTTTCTGAAATTTTTTACTATTTATTAAGCCATTTTGAAAATCACTGATCCAACGGTGGCTTACCAAACAGTAAAAATCAGAAGCTACCGTTGGATCAGCGATTTTCAAAATGGCTTAATAAATAGTAAAAAATTTCAGAAAAATGTAAAATTTGGTCTCCAAGCAGATATTAATATGGAGAAGAAGATGAACGGTTCAGATCGACTTTTTGGATTTTGAAATTTCAACTTTTCACCAGAAGCATTTCGGCCCATATGCTAGAGGAAGCGCGTTAGCCGTACTCTATATATATATATATATATATATATATATATATATATATATATAATATTTTATTATAGTTTAATATACTGATATATGAAATTCTATAAATTTCTGACAATCGAAACCATTCTTAATTTCCACCGATTATATGATCTAGAGATTTTATCAAATAAATAAATAAAAGAAATCTTATTAAATAAATAATTTTCATGAATCTTCATCAAGCAAATAAATATAAAATAGATGAGATTTAATAGACATTTATAAACGTTTGAACCAAAAATAAACATACTATATGATACTATTTACAAAGTATAATAATATTGAGAAAATAGTAATTAATCTGGGGTTACCTTGATGAGAAACTTCCAAAAGATTAAGAGAAGAGATTTTTGGGTAGTCCTTCGGTGGCTGTTATAAATCCCGATAGATAAAACTGAAGTATGAAATTTTGAAGTTGCACAATGGATGATTACTATATAATTGCTCTAAGTTTGATACATGAAATTTCATCCAAGTGGTATAGAGTCAAATATTGAGTTTGAAGAAAAGAGGAGGGACAAAAGATGTGTCAGGGAACACAATTAATATTTAAGCGGTTTGGAATTAAAATAGACAAAAGGGAATTAACAGGATAGGGGCGCGACTGGGTGACGCTTGATTGAACTGAGGGGGCGGTTAAGAGGGGTGGTTATAATTATACAATTTATGGTTGGTTTATTTGAGAAGTTAATTAGTTATTTCAATTAGATTCGCACTTTTTTATAAATACACCTTCT
This sequence comes from Carex rostrata, assembly GCA_964058875.1. Taxonomy (NCBI): domain Eukaryota; kingdom Viridiplantae; phylum Streptophyta; class Magnoliopsida; order Poales; family Cyperaceae; genus Carex; species Carex rostrata. Next base: position 2,947,983 of record CAXKVT010000054.1, read on the forward strand.
AGCAGATATATAATTAGATTATGATTTGGCAACGATATTTTATATGAACTATATAATTTCAGAGATCTATATTGAATTTATTTGTTTCTTGTCACGGTAGTTTAATTTGGATAATTTGTGAAGTTGTTAAATAAAAATAAATGACAAAGAAAAGTTGACATGTAAGGATGAACAAATTTATACACTATTTATGTTGTACCTTAATTTAGTATTTTCAATTATGTGGTGTTTCATAATTATTTATATTTTTAAAATGGAATTTTCAATTAGATCGTACGTACATAAAATTATATAGTGTTACATTATTATTCTAAGAAAATATTATATGGTCCCCACTAATTATTATTCTACCATTCCGGTAGCACTCTTCTTGTATGGTCCCCACTAATTATTATTCTACCATTCCGGTAGCACTCTTCTTGTATGGTCCCCACTAATTATCTGGTCCCTCATTTCCCAGTTCCCGCACTCATCCCAGCATTAACCTTCATAGATATAAATACTTGGAAGACAATATATTAACACTTAAAAAATAAGATATTAATACTTTGATGTGTAACTTGTTATAATCATTTTCATGGTGAGGTATAAATACTTGTTGGCGATGAGTTCAAAAGTACGTCATATGTAAAAAAGTATTTGCAAGTTTAGGTATAAATACTTGAATCACGAGGTATATATACTTGTTGGCGATGAGTCTAAAAGTATGTCATAATGGATCTCATTTGAATGAGAAAATTGTATTAAAGATGTTCATGGTTTAGATTTGCAAAACTTCTCACAGATCGTCAGAAATATAACCGAGATTGAATGGAGAAAAAAACTCACCTCTAAAAATGTGTATGGTCCCCCATACAGTTTCAATGGTCCCCACATGTATTATAGTGCTTGTATGTTTAGGAGATTTGGTTCGGAAGACAATTATTTATGCAAAAATTGTTTATCTCATAGGGATAAATACTTCCTTGCGTAGGTATTAATATTTTAGAAAAAAAAAAAATCAGTGCTGGAGTTTTTGTAGTATGGGGTAATTATGGTAGTTATAGTGTGGGTACATTGCAGGTACTGTAGTGCGGATATAATTATCAGCTCCCTAAATTTATATGCAAAATTTATAAATTTGGATTAAGTTAGAATAAAATCAAGCCGGCAACAACAAAATACATAACTTAATATTAAATTTTAATTATATTTTTTAAATGAGTGAGTCTATGGTACTATGCATATTACGATTTGGCACCGTGCTACGGCTCTATGTTTGGGTTTTCAAATTCTAATGGTCGATCCGAACCGTTCATCTTGTTCTCCATATTAATATGTGTTTGGAGACCAAATTTTACATTTTTTGAAATTTTTTTACTATTTTTTTAGATTTATTAAAAATCACTATTTTTTGATGGTCCAGAATTTTCAGATCAAGTGATTTTCTAAATATCTAAAAAAATAGTAAAAAAATTTCAAAAAATGTAAAATTTGGTCTCCAAACACATATTAATATGTAGAACAAGATGAACGGTTCGGATCGACCGTTAGGATTTGAAAACTCGAATATAGAGTTGTAGCACGGTAACAACGTGTGATATGCATAGTACCATAGACTCGCTCTTTTTAAATTCATAATTTTTACATGCAAACTCATAATTCAGAAGTAGATTGGTCTTGATAATTTAAATTGATCATGTTAAACCAATTCAAAAAATCTTGATGTCTGCTCAACTAGGCCTTGTGAAAATGTAGAGGTTAAGATGGGCTTTAAGAAATTTCACAACAAATTTGATTAATCAAGCTCGGCCTGTAAAACAAATGGGCCATATATTGAAACCAAGCCCAATTAACTAAGAGAATTTCTTGCCAAGATCCAATCGGATATTCCGACTCAGTCTCGAGTTGATGTGGCACTAGCTGTTGGAAAGGTTGTGACTGGTTATGTTCCACGTAGAATCGTCACTATTGCCAATGCAATGCACAGTTTAGGACTGCTAATGGACGAGGTTTAGCTCAAACTCTGATTTAAATCAGATTGCCAATATCTGTAATTGAATTTAACTCTTATTTAATTGTGCTTAAAAATTGTTTGACGAAATTCTGCAATTCCCTGCTGGTATGCAGCTAAACAAACTTGTGAACATGGACATAATAAAATTGATATTCTTTGCTCTTTTATGCAATTCAAAAAAAATAATCTAACTTATCTTTTTTTTGAAACCTTGACAGTGACTGTCCAGTAGCAATAATCTAACTTATCAAACACAGAGAGGGGTAACCAAAGGGAGTGCATATTCTCTCAGATTTCTAACCACAAGCATAGAGGTACCACAAACATTGATGAACAAGTTCAATGTTAATATATATATAGTACCAAATTTGATCATTACCCAAATTATTACATACAAAATATGAAAAGTGGTATTACAGCATTATAATCATTTCTCTGAACATACCATCATAAACCTCTTATATATCTTACCAAATATTATTTTACATAAACTGCCACTTATTCCACTATAATAAGGCAGAAACTAGTCTCCGGTTTAATTTTAGCTGTGAACATTTTTAACAACGAGCCGAAGGTCATCCTTCCTATGCACAGAGAATCCCGGTGACTCACCCATGTTGAACTCCTCCCTTGTCATTCCATAAGGCAACTCCCAATCGAAACGATGTATGAGATTTGCTACTGCAAGCTCTGCCGTGGCCGCACCAAACAATATACCAGGACAAATTCTGCGTCCTGCTCCAAATGGGATGAGCTCAAAGTCAGTGCCTTTGTAGTCCACTTGACTACCAATGAATCGTTCTGGCATGAACTCCTCGGGCACCTCCCATGATTTTGCCTCCCTCGCAATGGCCCACGCATTGATAAGAACTTTGGTCCCTTTAGGAATTATGAAACCATTTATTTCACATTCTTCCATTGATTCCCTTGGAACCAGCAAAGGGAGAGGAGGATGTAGCCGTAGGGTTTCTTTTATTACCGCTTTTAGGTAGCTCATTTGGTTCAGATCTTCTGATCTCACCATGTCACCATGCTTTACTACTCCCCTGACCTCTTCTTGTAGCTTCTTCATGGGATTAGGGTTTTTTATGAGCTCAGACATTGTCCAATCTATGGTGATATATGTTGTATCAATTCCAGCAGAAAATGCATCCTGAATTTGATTGAGCAAGGGATATAATTATAAATTCAAGGTGTTTAACATAATTGCATAATTAATTAATTTTTATCCTTTTTTTTGTCATTTTCATCCATTTAGCAATTGTAATAGCTGTAATATATTTCTTCATATCCTGAGACCATTGACAGAATGATTTCAGGACTCCATTTTGATAGGTAAGTTCAATGATTTGAAAATTCCAAAAATAAAAATAAATATATGAAACTTACCGCTAATTGCCCTTTCATTCGATCCATGGTGAGGTCAAAGTTGATGCTAGGATCATTCTTCAAACTAAGTAAAATATCAACAAAATTATTTTGTCCCTCATTATTCTCTCCCCTTTCAATATGATGTTGAATTAACTCTTCCAAAAACTTATCCCACTTTATTCTATTTCTACGAGCTCTCCGGCTCAATCCAATAAGCCCTTCTAACCATGACAAAGAAGGGAACAAATCGCCAAAACTATATCCTGCAAATAATTTAAAGTTCTCCTCTATCATTTCATGCATCATGGCATACCTCCGTTCTTCCATAATGAATTTTCCAGACACAACCCTACAAATTACATCACTCATGAATGAGAACAAAACCTTGCTTAATTCTATAGGATCCCCTCTTGACTTGGAGGCATGGTGGCTAATCTTCGCAATCAAATTACTAACTTCCTCCTCTTGAATTTTTTTATAGGAGGCAATCTTTCTGGTATTCATTAAATGGATTGTGAAGATCTTTTTCAATTGCCTCCAATCCTCACCATAAGGTTCAAAGGCCACGTCACCAAAACGAACGATGTTAGGGACGACAGCAGAAGGCCGATTTGCAAAGGTGAGGTCATGGGTCCGCATGATCGCACATGCCATATCAGATGATGAAACAATAAGGAATGGTGTTTCACCTAAATGAAGTAGCATGAGGGACCCATATTTCAGAGATAGTGAATAGAGAGATTGATGGTATAAAGATCCTATTTGATGGATGTTCCCTATGAATGGAAGCTTTGGAGGTGAAGGTATCAACTTTTCATGGCTCTTTGAAAAGTTTCTTCTCTTTACACTCAAGTAAATTATGAAGATAGATAACAGAGGTATAAAGAGTTGTGACAGAATCTGCATGACAGTAAAGATCATCTCTGGAAGAGGCACCATTTTTGCTATCTGAGTGTGTCTTTTTTCTTTTCTCAAAAGTGTTATATGATTACAAGTATTTATAGCACAACTCGAGGGGATAACGACACTTAAAAAAAATGATGTTATCCTCTCAGCTGCGTGCAGAAGTTTTGCTTAGTCTCTATAGAAATTCTTTACCTGCTTACTCTATGTGAAAATGCCTTGCCAGTTGACACCTAATTTGTTTTATCTGTAAAAGGGTATCTGGAGTATACAACTTGACTTCTTTTCAAAAAATCTGATAGTGGCTATCAGGAAGTTTACATCGTTTGAGCTAAAGCTCCATAAATTACAACATCATCTACAACTTATATGAACCACTCTAATAACTTGAAAAGAAATTAACAAATTAAATCAACAGAATTTGTCCCACAGCTTAGCCTCTTTAATAGAGTGATGAGCTATCTAGTGGGGAGTAGTTTCAGTTCCATTAAAGATTCTCCTGTTTCGACTTCGCCAAATGAACCAACAAATTAACAGCAAAGAATAAGCTTCCCCATTGTCTTCTGGTAATTCTCCTTTGGCATGCCACCCATGAATAATTAATGACAGATTGTACCGTGTCTCCATTGTGTATTAATACAGGTTAATACACACACATATATATGTATATACATACACACACACACACAAATATATATTCAATAAAGAGTTGAAGTCAAGCCACTCAACTATTAATATTCACAAAGAATTTTTTTTTTTCGAGTTTCGAACCTATGACTTTCCACACAGAGAGCATTGCTTTTGTCACTAAATCAAAACCTAGTTCCCAAATAATTAATAACTTGTACTTTTCTGTTGACATTTATTGTCTTGTTCTTTTAAATTGATTTTTCTAAGATTTATATATTTCATATAAAATCTCATTTTGCCTCCTTGCATAAAAGGCCATTTTAGTTCTCTTACAATTCCAAAGTGGCAAATTTTATAACTAATTTTCATATATAGTCAATATATAGGTCTTTACAAAAATTTATCTGGATTTCTAACATATACATATGCTTACATAGAGCAAAGCTAGGGTGTGATGTGCTCACCAAGAGGGTTTGGTGAGCACGACTCGAAAAGTATATTGGATCGACTTCAAATGCCGAATCAAAACCGTTGAAATCCATGTACTTCGTGAGTGATGCATGTACATGCAAAATTTTGAAAGTTTCGAGTTTATTTGCTACAAGGTCAAGCGGTCAAAAAATAAATATTTTATAAGTTAATTTATAAGTAGTTTATTTGATATTTTGGAAAAATGGAAATGTTTAAATTAAAAAAAATAAATCATTTTGATATTTGAATCAATTTGAAATTCAATTACTAGTTTATCACAAAAATCGTTAAAATTCACCATTAAAAATTTAAAATGGTTAGATGGAGTGGTAAACATCATTCAAAATGATTTTTATATGATACATGTGTTATTTAAGAAATGAAAATACATTTACAAATTTAGTTCTCTAATTTGACTAAAGTCTGATATTTTTCATAATATCAAATATATATACTTTTCAAAAATATTTCATACTACGCAAGTGCATGATGATTTGTTTGTTATGAAAGTTTTTGAATTATTTGATATTATTATATTAGATTTCATGATAGATTATCTATAGTTAACACCATATGAATGTCATAGAAAATAAAATTTGGAAAAAAAACGACACCATTTATTTATTTCTATAAAAATGGGGCTAAACCGGTGGGCAGCTATTCTATTAAATAGATAGTTATCTTTGGAAACAAATAATTAAGTTTAAAACAAAAAAAATCAGGAAAACATTAATTAGAGGCAAAAGTGGTATAAGGATAAAAAAATTAAATTGTGCCCTCAAAATTTTAAAACAAGCTCTGAGAATATATAGTTCATTTTTTTTCAAAAGTGGTTAATGATAGTCAATATATATATATATATTTCATTTTTTTCAAAACCAGACTACAATTCCTAGATGTCGGCTAAGTATACGCCATCTCTCAAATCTAGTCTTCATATCTGATTCCGGTATGTATGAATTAATTTTGCAAGAAGAAATGTCACATCCAATTAAAATATCTACCTGATTAATTAATTCTTTATTAGACAGTTGCTCAAATATTGACGTAATGAATAGCTAGTAAGTTAATTTTAATCTACACTGGAACAAAGTATATAATGTCAAATTCGTAAATATTATAGCATTCCTTTGCTAAACTTTTAAAGAAAATAAATATCATATTTAGCACAAATTTTCTGTTGAATATTAATTTAAAAAATTTTAATTTAAATTTCTTGAAAAATAATATGCGATTTCGGAAAATTTACTTGTTAAATTTTAATTATGATTTCGCATTTGGTCCATAACACCCTGTTTGGATGAAGAGTAGAGGAAGGAAGGGGAGGTGAATAATAGAAGGGAATGGAATAGAAATAAAGAAATATTAACCTATTTAATCTCTTCGTGTTTGAATCATTAATGAGGGAAAATAAATTTAACTTTTCTTTTTGTTTTATTTTTTGTTTGATTGATTAAAATTTAAAAGATTAATAAGAAATTTGATGACTGTTGTAGAATTGTGATAAAATATTTGTATGATAATTATATGATTCGGAAAATAATATGGGAGCAACGCAAAAAAAATTGCTTGTCACATCATATAATTACATGCTTCACACATTTTTTGAGTGTGGTCCATATAGTTTTAATATGTGGCTGATCTTATTTTCCTCCCGTTCCCTCTCCATTCTTTCTTTTCATCAAGACTTGTAAAGTAGTCAATATATAGTTCATTTTTCTCTAAACCACACTTAATTTCTAGATGTCGTCTAAGTTAGCCATCTCTCAAATCTCGTCTTCATATCTAATTCCGACGTGTATGAATTAATTTTGCATCAAGAATAAATTCACATCACATCAAAATATCTACATGATTTTCTAAATATCTAAAAAAATAGTAAAAAAATTTCAAAAAATGTAAAATTTGGTCTCCAAACACATATTAATATGGAGAACAAAATGAACGGTTTAGATCAACCGTTAGGATTTGAAAACTCGAATATAGAACCGTAGCACGGTGCCAAATCGTAATATGCATAGTACCATAGACTCACTCGATAAATATTTCTCAGACATAACTGTAACTTTTAGTAAAATATCAATGATAAAAATATTTCTCAGACATAACTACAACTTTTAGTAAAACATCAATTATAAATACTTCTCAAGCGTAATGATAAATACTTTATGTTAAATGGAAAAATACTTCTTAGACATAATTGCAATTTTCTTATGTATAAATATTTTCTTATAATTTTGGACGAAAATTTTAACTGAGAATTTTTATTCTCTATTATGTATGCATGCACATATATGTTGATCCTTGTATTTTTCTATTGGAGATGCAATTTTGTTGGAGACCTTTAACCAAGAGGCATCATGTCATGGATCACATGCACACTCCTTTTTTGATATGTTGAATCTAATACAACTAAGTATGTATAAAATTTCGGTTCAAACTAGATCATAACCAAGCGTTTTGACAACATAAGCCCATTACGAATTTTGGGTCAAAGCTTGAGGAGTATATGTTATCTTTTATTATATGGGATAGCATATGTGCAAAAGGCAATATGTATATATGTTGCATGAATTAAAATTTGTTATGGTTTTATATGAGTTCATATATAATAATCGGCCCAACAAAAGTTTAATGTATATTTTTATATAAATAATTTAAACCATATAACGTTATTTTTTTTAATAATTGATTGTTATAAATTTTTATTAATTTTAAATTGCAATTTTCAGTAAAATATATGTATGTCAAGGACAACGATAAATACTTCTCAGAAGCAATGATAAATACTTTATGTTACATGGATAAATAATTCTCAGACATAATTGCAATTTTCAGTAAAACATATGTACGTCAAAGACAATGATAAATACTTCTCAGATATAATGATAAGTACTTGTCAGAACAATAATAAATAATTTATTGAATTTTGTTCTTGAACTTGTCAATAAGTAATGTTTAATCAAATCAAAGTATTATAATGTCAGGGACAATGATAAATACTTCTGCATACTTTCTTGAACATCAATAAATAAATAAATAATTGTTAGCGGGAATTGTTATTTAAGGACAGTATAATTAATGCGGAGATTGTTATTAGAGGACAGTATAATTAATGCGATGATTGTTATTAAAATGACAGTATAATTAATGCGGGAATTGTTATTAAAGGATAGTAATTAATGCGGGGATAAATAGAAATTCTTAGCGGAATTAATAGAGGGATAAAAGATAGTTAAGGAAGTTAATTTGGAGAGAGGAAAAGAAGGGGGATAAATGAGGGGACAAGGTAAGGCAAATTATATAATTATTCTTTTAATTTTAGCTCTCCTTATAAAAAATTTCTAGTTTAGGTCGTCTTTCTCTTGGTGCCTCCCAACAATATTGATTGTGCTTATTTCACTAACCAGGAACGATCAGAGAGCTGATCCTGTTTGTAAATCAAGAACAGTCCTTTAGTTATTAGCCGATCGATCCTGATTCTCACAATCTAGAACTGTCTTTAAAAAAGAGTTGATCCTGATTCTCACAATCTAGAACGGCCTTTTAAAAAGAGCCGATCTGATTCTCACATGAAGAACGACTATTAAACCAATTAGCCAATCCTGATCCGAAATTTTTATTAATATCCAAAAAAATATATTAAATTTAAAAAACTAACCACCATTTCATGTTATTTTGAAATCTACCCAAACCGCAAAAAAAAAATTTGCGGTTTCATCCCGAATTACTGCAAAAAAAAAAAATCGGTTCAATGAGATCTGAAACCGCAAAAAAAAAATGCGGTCACTTCAGACCGCAAATTTTTTTGCGGTTTTGTCCCAAAACCAAAAACAAAAAATTGTGGTTTCAGATTAGAGGCTATAAGGCCGCACCATCCCATTCCCTTTGCTGCATTGCCTCCACACCCCCCTGCGCCATCCCTTTTCCTTTCGGAACTCTGACTATCTGATGGATCGGCTCTTCTATTCAGGTATTTTATTTTTTAATTTTTATTTTAATTTAGGATATAATTAATTAGTTTATTTTGAATGGTTTCGAATATTGTCTGAATAATTTAGAAATTTCAAAATGGTTTAGAATAATTTAAAAAATTCCAAAATGCTTTAGAATATTGCCCTATAAATTTAGAAAATTCCAAAATTATTTAGAATAATTTACGAAATGGTTTAGATATTGTCCGATTAATTCAGAAAAATTCTAAATGATTTATAATAATTTAGAAAATTTCAAAATAGTTTAAAATATTATCTGATTAATTTAGAATATTGTCTGATTAATGCAAAGTGGCAAATTTTCTCACTAATTTCCGTAGTCAATATATAGCTCTTTAGAAAAGTAAACGGTTATGAATTGTATGCGCAATTTCCGTTATTTCCATGTAATTGAGGGTTCTCACTAATTTCCATATATAGTCAATATATAGTTCTTTATAAAATTAAACGGATATATATATATATATAGAGGATGGCTAAGCTCAAATCGTTTGTTCCTGGACTCAGGAACAAACGATTCAGTTCTCTGATTTCCGAAGTTCAAATGGTCGATCCAAACCGTTAGATGTTTAATCTATATTAAAATGTGCTTGGAGTCAAAATTTTATATTTTTTGGAATTTTTTTACTATTTATTAAGAGGGTTTGAAAATTGCTGTTTTTATTAAAATTCTGCACCATACAAAAACAGCGACTTTCAAACCCTCTTAATAAATAGTAAAAAAATTCCAAAAAATATAAAATTTTGTCTCCAAGCACATTTTAATATAGATTAAACATCTAACGGTTTGAATCAGCCATTTGAACTTCGAAAATCAGAGAACTGAATCGTTTGTTCCCGAGTCCAGGAACAAACGATTTGAGCTTAGCCATTCTCTCTCTCTCTCTCTCTCTCTATATATATATATATATATATATTAGATGTTGTAAATAAAACAGTTGTAACAGAGTTTCGTATAGCCTTGTGACAGATTAGTTGTAATTGACTATTAGTCAAAGGTTGATTAGTCAAGACTTGTAACAGATTAATTAGTTGTAACTGACTATTAGTCAAAGGTTGTTCATTTTTTTCAAAACCAGACCACAATTCCTAGATGCCGGCCAAGCTAGTCAGCCATCTCAAAAATCTAGTCTTCATATCTAGATTAAAATATCTAGTCTTAATTTTGCAACAAGAAGAAATGTCACATCCAATTAAAATATCTACCTGATTAATTAATTCTTTATTAGACAGTTTCTCAAATATTGACCCAATGAATAGTAAGTTTTAATTTATACCATTCCTAATTTGCTAATTTTTTGCTAATCTTTTAATCTACATTGGAACAAAGTATTGTTGCTCAAAATATCTACTTTATAGTCTAGTGGCTGAAGCTTTATTTTGTGTGGTTAAGAGGACATGAGTTCAAATTTCACTCATCACATTGTACATTTTAATTTTAGCTCTCCTTAATTATAAAAAAATTCTAGTTCTTAGTCATTCTTTTTCAGATGTTACAGCTTAAAAATGGAGCTTGAATTTCTCAGTTAGAATGCAATTCAAATTCTCCTTTTCTATTATTTTCTCAGGACAGATAATAAATGTCAAAACTAAACAGATATGTTACAGTAGAAATTATGTGGAAAATTTGGAGAAATCAAAATATATATGGTTCGGGAACGTGGTCAAGTCAAACATTGACTTTAACCTTACTGATAATGAAAGGTTAATGAAACCTTACAATTTGGTCCTTTATATTGTTCATTTTGAAAAGTTGCATGCTTAATTACTTGTTTTGAATCTGATTTTTTTTTTAATACAGTGTCCACAACAACAACACGACGGTGGAGAATGTTTTTTTTTTTGAGTAAGAAATAGGAGTCAAGCTCCTATTTTATTAACCGCAATTGGTTACAATCATTTAAAGGGTTTTGAGAAGGAACCCTAGTGTGGATTTACAGATGGATGAAAAAAACAAAAATAGAGAAAACAAACAAGAAAAAAGAAAAAAGAGTAAAGAAAGCGAAAAATAACAAAGTACAACAAATGAAAAGGTTAATTTCTTCTTGCATATAATTCTTCAATCTTCATTCTTCATTATTCAGAAAGTGCCACTGAGATCTAACTTCTTCAACTAAATCGTTGACTGTTTTATATTGCTCTCTAAACAATCGAGCACACCGTTCTCTCCAAAGGACGAATTGCGAGATGAGAATCAATGCTCTGCCTTCTTTCGGTATTGACCTGTTTACTAATTTTGCTATGATATCATTTCCAGAAGTCAAGAATGTGGATATTATGTCATGTTATTCGTGCATGACATAATAACTCGTTTTCTCGATGTTTTTCCAAATTTAAAGGTATGCATGTTCCATGTTGCTCTAAAAATATGCAATTAAAATTGCACTTTTATCATTTCAAAAATGGAGTTCCCCAAAAGTTACAATGAAACAAAAATCGAATACATCCAATCATTGTGGGGTAAATTTTTATTGAACAAAATATTAGTGGAAAAAGTAAAACAATTTAGGATGTGTTATTTTGTAATAATTTAGGATTACTATAATTTGGTGAACTTTGAACATGTTTAATTTTAAGTATGTATTGATCTTTATTTCAGATTGTTCAATTATATTTCAGACTGTGGTTTGTTTTATATATAGGCCAGCAAAAATATATAGTAGCTGGCCAAATATTAAAATTATTTTTTTAAACCCAAAAAAAAACCAGGATCAGTTATAATTAAGGACCGTTATTGATTTGGAGTATTTGGATCAGCTAATTGGTTTAATAGTCGTTCTTCGTGTGAGAATCATATCGGTGTTATGAATATATTATAAATATATGGATGTCATTCATGTTGTAACTTCCAATATTAATCCTTAATTTATTTTCCCACTACTCCATGCACTACTATTGGAATTGATGGTCACTACTATTAGAATTTATTTCTCCATTTACTTAAATGTTTTTTCATTTACAATTTGTAGCCTATAAATAGAGGTTTTGTAATATTGTATTGTACACACATGAGAAATATATGAATAAAGAGATTGTCATCTTTTTCCTCTCTATTTTGTTTATTCTTCTTATACTTGTTTATCTTTATTTTATAACACGTTATCAGCACGAGAGCTCGACTAGTTGAAGGTTCAAGGTAATTTTAATATTTATTTATTTTTATATCATTTATTTAAATGATACATCTTATTAGTAATTGGTAAATGAAATAGGATACATATTTACTTGAGAAATCAAAATTTTGTTTTGACTTCTTTATCAAATGGCCCGAAGACCAATTTGTTGTTTTATATTAGTTTATGATTCTATTGTGTTATATATAAATTTCAAATGGCCCAAAGACCAATATGTTAAACTTGAGATAAAAGTTCAGAATTTAACTCATATTAAAAATCAATATGTTAATCATAAGTTTTCAATTTATCAAATGACCGGAAGCCATCCGTTGATCATAAATTTTATATTGTGAAATTTAGATCTGATTCATATTTTGTTGTGTGATATTTTATTTTCAATAATTTAATATTCTCGAAGAAGATTTCAAAATATATTAAGAAAGTCTTCTTAAAGAAGATTTCAAGAGATATTAAGAATTTCTTCTTGAAGAAGATTTCAAGAAATTTTATATGATATCAAAAATTTGTTCATGTTAATTTTATTTTTGAATAATAATCTTCCTGAAGAAGATTTCAAAAAATATAATTTGTTCAAGAAGATTTTAAGAAATTTTTCTGAAGAAAATTCCAAGGAAATTTATATGAAGCACAAATTTGAATGATGCTCATATTTTTATTTAATTTTCTTGAAGAAGATTTCAAAATATATAAAGGTCTTCTTGACGAAGATTTCAAGAAATTTTATACGATCTGCAATATATCATGTTCGTATTAATTTTGTTTTTCAATAATTTATTCTTTTGGAAGAAGATGTCAGAAAAAAAAACGAAAAATATTAATATTCCTGAAGAAGATTTATGTGACTCACAAAACTTAATATGAGAAAATTTCAATATATCTTCTTGAAGGAGATTTCAATAAAGTTTATATGATGTGAATTCTTTTTATGATGTAATATTCCTGAAGAAGATTCAAAAAATATTTCAAGTTTATATATTATATTTTATATGACATTATGTTAATGAAATGGCATAAAGTCATATAAATAATGTGTGTCAAAACTAATGTTATATTTATTTTATACTAATATCAAATAGCCTAAAACTATCTGTTTAGCATAAAAAAGGAAAATCTCATATTGTGCAATCTTAAGATCTGACTAGATTATTAAATTTAGATCTATTCAGAATTGATTTTAGATCATAATCATATTTTTTTTTATAATATACAATTTGAATGGGATTATAAAAATCTGCATTCTTATATCGTTTCAATTCATGTAACATGTATGAAAAAAATAATAATATCTCATCACACATGAGATGTGAATGGGGAGATGCGTTTTGTTGTAATTAGATATTACCTTATTAATATGAACAGTAATGGTAATAAATGAAATTCAATTCAAGGATCAGATTATCGCATACAACATATGTTTACCAGTATGTTTCTTTGATTCCTTAATCAAATATTTTATTAATTGACGTTGGCTAACTGCGTACCCGGGAATGGAAATTACATATTTATATTTGATTTCTTTGAAAATGCCTCATGTAACATTTATATTTATCTTATAATATTGGAGGTGCTCTTCATATTACCAAATTTAATTAGATCAGTGAATAAAAGAAAAAAAAATTAGGTCATGATTGATTTCTAAATTACATCTTCACACTTAGTTAGAATGTATTTTCTTTTATCAGCAATTTTTTTTCTTCATTCTAAATAATTTAATCTTTCTGAAGAAGAAGATTTAAAATATATTTTGAGTTGATATCTTATTTCTTTATAGTTGAACAAAATGAATGAGTTGTTAAATAAAAAAAAATCATGAATTTCAGTTAATTAGTTATACTTCATTCCTTGAAGTGAATGTAGCGATACATAATAATCATAATAATTTTAGGACATACTCGTGTGGACATGGTAATGATGAAAATACTCATTTTTCCACCAGAAGTGGAAAAATAATGAAGAAAATTAATGAAAAAAAAATGATTGAAGGCTCCGGAAGAACAATATCGTTATTATATGGAGGAACATAAGTTCATATTGATGATGTATTATATTCTTCTAAGTCTTAAAGAAATTTATTAAGCTTTAAGAATATCCGCCGAAATGGATATTATGTTGAGACAACTAATAAAAAAAAAATTGAATATATGAAAAATAATGCATATTGAAAACAAATTGCATATGTTTCTCCTTATACTAAACATATATTAGTACAATTAAAGTACATGTTATTGTAAATTAGAAGTTTACATACAAGAATATGTTTATAGTTTGGCATAACCGGTTGGGCCATTCCGGATCAATAATGATGCAAAAAAAAATAATAATATAAAATTAATGTGAATATTAATCAAAGAACTAGAAGATTCTTTAATCTGATGAATTTTTAATATAAAATTAATTTTGCATCAAGAATAAATTCACATCACATCAAAATATCTACATGATTAATTAATTCTTTATTTGACAGTTGCTCAAATATTGACCCAATGAATAGTAAGCAGGGGCGGATCATAGTGGACGCTGGGGGTGCTAAGCTACCCCAAGTTTTTAAAATTTTATTATCAAGTATATTGAAATCTTACTTATTTGTTTCTTTTATATGTGTTAGCCCCCCTAATATAACAAGGTTAAAGGGGCTTGAACGTAAGTATTACAATCCAAAATCACGGACTGGGCTTGTTATTTCCTTGTGTGCAAAGTCAAAAAAGGAAAATAATATTTTTCAATTTGAAATTGGGCTTGTTATTTCTGTTTGGACGCATTGATTTCCGTGTGTGCGCAGTAAAAAAAGGAAAAGAATCTTCTCCAATTCGGAATGGTCAAATAGTATGACTTCTCGTACTGTTTTTTTTTTTAATGAAAAAAAGGAAAATAATTATGGGGCTTTTGTTTGTTTTTAATTTTTTATGGTAAACGGTAGGCTGCTTGCTGACATTCTGTTGCTTGCTGCAAATCTACGCATGAAGATTTAGGGTAGCTCAAAGGATGCTTTGAAAGCACTTTAATTTTCATCATATAATGTAATATGTTATTGAATAAATATGGAATTCTAGGGCTATACGTCAAAATAAAAGTATAACTCGTACTAAAAAGAGAAAATAATGTCTAATTCAATAAAAACAAATTAAGATATTATTTAGCCCCTATACTCAAATTCTGGTTCCACCCCTGAAATCAAAAGTCATACTGTAGCTCCATATATCTTTAAATCGACCGTAAATCTGCCACAAATTCATATAAAATTTCCAAAAGAATTGCTGTTGATATATCCGCCCATCGCTATAATACATGGTATTACTTTATTATATAAAATCTATTTAATGAATGTACGAATAAATGCGGCTTCTACAACTATATATAAAAATTTAGAGTAGGGTTCAAATGCCTCTATTTTTTGTGCCTCCATCATGCCTCTATTTTTAAAAACTTTAATAACTCAAAATTTAAATCTTAAAATTCAAAATAAAATTGTTGGATATGAACTATATCATTTTATCTATGCACATGTAAAAAATTATGGCATTTCAATTTTGTTTTGATTGTCATCTTGAGCTTGTAAAAATGTATACAAATGTGGATGAATTTTAGACGTTGATTTTTCAACTTATTGATTCATATAAAAGCAAAATCAAAATGTGATAATTTTTTATGGGCACATAGAGAAAATAACATAGATTACATCTAACGGTTTTATTTTGACGTTTAAGTTTTAAACTCTGAGTTATTTAAGTTTTTAAAAATGGAGGCACGATGGAGACACAAAAAATGGAGGCATTTGAACCCTCCTCAAAAATTTATGACATTACATACTAAGAACATTTAATTGAGGGGCTCATGCTTCAAGTAAAATGTACTAATCATTTAGGTTATATAATCTTAAGAAATTAAGCATCAAATAAAAGTTAACCATTTTACTAATCAATTGATATTTTTCTTCTCGTTGCTCATTTTACAACATCAAAAGTCTAAAATATATAAGTTAACCATTCTCGTTGCTCATTCTACAAATAAAAGTTAAACATTCGTGTTCTTTTAATAAAAAAAATCACAATACAACATCAAAAAGACTAAAATATATAAAGTCCAAAATATAACTAAATTACTATACCAACAAAACAATAAAATACAAAAACAATAAATATCGTAACAAAATATGCTTCATCTATGCTTGTAGCTAGGAAACTTTGAAATCAAATCCATACAATAAAAAAATATATTTAAAAAGTAATAAAATAAAGTAAACAATTTTAGAGTGGAGGGAAGAATGGGAGAGAGGAGAGGAACCAAAACCAACCGAAGACGATTAGAGCTGAGAGTGCAGTATCGTCGGAGCTCAGAGTATTGAATCTCTACGCCATCTCGATCAGAGCGCTGGTGAGTAGATCCGGGTGTTGGAGCGCGGCAGCGGTCGAAAGAGCGAACCCAGTCGTAGAGAGTGATAGAGTAATTTTGAGTGTATATAAGAAGAATTAGAATATTAGAGTTATTTTGAGCAATTTAGATAATTTTGTGAAAATAAAAGATTATATTTTATATTTGGGAGTCAAAGGAGTAATTTGACTCATTGTAAGTTCATTTTTTTTTATCAATAAAATTCATAATTGACATTTAAAGCCACTAACTTTATAAAAAAAAATAAGAAAAAATAATAATTAATACAACTAATTTGTATTATGAATATTTATAAAATACAAAATTTTATTGTATTACGTATCATCTTCATACAAATATATATATAATTTTATTTAAAAAATATTTTATATAAAAACGAGTAAGATAACATAAAAAAATTGTTATCCGTATCCAATAAGCTAAAAAAATATCTTACCCTTAATTATATTTTTGAATACAGCACAAATCAGATAAATGAGTCAAAAGGTCATTGACACGCCTATATAGTATTCTGCTAGAAACATATTCATTGAAATGGACATTTATGTCTTTTTCCAAAAAAAATCAAAAGAAAAGAAACGAAAAGACTAAATGCACGGTCCACAATCTAAGTCAATGAATAGTGATAGCTGTGTTATTCAGGACCGGTACGGTCCATTCAATATAATCAATAGGAGATATTTCTTTTCTCCATTGACAGCTAGGCTTGAGGAAGCATACCCATTTTTGTTCTCATTTTGTAACCCAGTGGATGCATCCTTAACTGCAAAAGAAATAAATTGTAAAAAAAAATAATAATAATAATTCTAGTTTAAAAGCTTGTCAGACGTCTTTGCACCTGATCATTGGGCTTGATTTGAATATGTGGCCCATTTGTTTTAGAGGCCGAGCTTGAACCAACAAATAGGGTTATTCATGATTTCTTAAAACCCATCTTGTCCTCTACATTTTCACAAGGTCAGGTCAAATCTCATACATTTCTTTGATTGGGAGCTGCCGAGTGGAATGACAAGGGAGAAGTTCAACATGGGTGATTCACCAGGATTTACCATGCATAGCAAGGATGACCTTCGGCTTGTTGTTAAAAAAATTTACACCTTATAGATAATAGTTTTTCGCCTCATTATAGTGGAATAAGCAGTATGTTATGTAAAATAATATTTGGTAAAATATATAAGAGGATTAAGCTGGTATGTTCTGACAATTGATTAAACAGAGGTAATGCCAACATTTTCTTATTTTTTTAGATGATATTTTGGGTAATGATCAATATTGGTAGTTGGTACTATCAGAAGTTCAGAACAAACATGTTCCTTTATCATCATTCCACAATATTTTCTCAGGTTTATAATCACTACCTACCAAATCCAAAGAGTTCATACCTGTCAAGATCTGCTGTGTAAACAGCAATTGATGCTGACAAACGGTTGGTACCTCTTTGCATTTGGTCAGGAATCTGAGAGAACATGCACTCTCTTTGGTTACCCCTCTGTGTGTTTAGTGAGCTAGATTTGCATAAAAGAGCAAGTATATAAGAGGAATTAATATTAATTTTATTATGTCCATGCTATTAAGTTTGTTTAGCTGCATATCAGCAGGGAATTGTAGAAATTTCGTCAAACACCTTATAGGTACAACCAAAATCCGCAATCAGATAAGTGTCAAATCCAATTTAATTTTCATCACCAGATCAACAACAAACGAGACATATTTCATTCAAGTAAATCTGCAGAAATTAGACATTGAAATGCGACTTGATATCTTGCACACATGCCAAGAAAACAGATTCTAACACGCAATGAGTTGCAACAAGAGAAGTGTGAAGGAGGATCTAACCAAAATAACATAAAAATGGTGGAGAATTGAGAAGGCTTTTCCTCTTTGCATCAGGAAACTGTATTTGGATTTAACTTACCAGGTACTGTAAACTCCCTCTCCTCTCTCTTCATTTCTTTGGTCTCTGCGTCTGGTCCAATGGGCTTGGTGTGAATATATAGCCCATTAATTTTAGAGGCCGAGCTTGAACAATCATATTCGGTTTGGGATTCTTAAAGCCCATCTTCTCCTCTACATTTTCACAATACCAAGTCAGCGCTACTTTGCTTGTCGATTTGAATAACGATGTTCTTAATTAAGCTCTTCTTAATGATTTTAACATCAAAATTTATTTTATTAGTTTTGAATGATGAATTTAAATCATTGAAACCGATTAACTTTGATCTACTTTACTAATGGTTAGTTTACATACAAAATTAAAAGAACTCAAATTAATTTAGCTTAAAATTTTAATTAAAATGTGATAAAAAATTAAAATCACTTCACTGGCCAGCTTCTTTGCAGTGCCGCCCCCTTCTACTATTTTGCTCACCCCGCCAAAGCCTTTCTTCTCTCTTCTTGCGCCGCCCCAATTTCCCTTCTCTCTGACCGGTCGGAGGTGAGGGTGAAGGAACCAGCACCCATCGTGGTTGTGGCCAGCCTTGTGGCAGTGGTCACACCGCTCGGTGCTCGGGGCTCCCTTCCCTTTGGCCGCGTCCCTGTAGTTAGGGTTTGAGTGTTGTACCTTGAAGGCTTTGTTCTCTTGATTCTCTGATAGGCAAGGGTTCATAAGGGCTCGCCTAGACTCCTCTTGGTCGATTCTTGCAACGACATCATCAAAACTTGGCATCTCAGTTGAGGCCAAGATTGAGATCGAATCGCATCATAGCTCGGATCGAGTGCCCCCAGATAAGTAAAAATTAAGTCTTGCTCAACTCTTTTTTGTGTTTCAATTGGGGCTGTGGTTGGTGGTAGATAAATGTTGAGTTCTTCCCATTTGGACATGATTTCGGTTACCAATTCTAAGGTTACCTGTTCGCCCATCCATCCTAGTTTGTTTAATTTTGCATAATTTGGCGAATTTTGGATAGAGATCTGTTTAATTATCCATGCCATGCTGTAAAAGTAGGGTCTTGTTTGTATATTTTGAATTGCATGTCTCTTATGCATCCATAAACCATTTTTACTTTAACCAAGTACATAATTTAAATGGATTTTCCATTTTAAACATTTTTTAACCAGGATGACGGGTCACCAGTCTCAATATTCTCTCTTTCAGGGAGTAGTTCACAAGACAAGCATTTAGCTGCTGGTCGTAATTATGGCGTAAAGAGATTACAGACAGTAAGTCTCTTGCTGCATTCTACTCAGAGGTAATTCAACTCGCTGTTAATCTCTCTTTCTTTCTCAACATATAGCTTATATGCACAACTAATTCTGAATAATGAGGCCGTGAATAGCTGTGAATAGCCCCATGCTGGTAACTATTACTGTTCATGTTATCTGAATCTCACTAGGCTTGTTAAAGGCTCAAAACTTTTTGTTGCTCGACACTTCCTAATAGGAAAATAATGTACCTTTTGTAGCAATATGACTGGTTAGTGGGAGCCCAATTAATGTATCTTTTGTACATTAATTTCCTAGATAGCTGGAATTTGTATCTGCCTAATTACAAGGATTAAGCTAGATAATTGGTACTAATAAGTAATGACATAACTTCTACATCTTGGATTCCTCTACATAATTGGTACTCAATCTCTAATTTTCTTAAAAAAACACCAGATATGCCAGCTACAATTTCAGAAAACATACTAGAAGTCTAAAAGTTGAAAGCTTCAAATGGATGCTGCTGTTTAATTTGTTGTTACTGTTACTTCGCTAAAATTGGGATCATATGGCTTTTGCAATATTGAAATTCTGTTTTATGGTGCTAGCTTGATTTTGTTGCATATAGTGCCTTATTTTTTAAACTAGGCTTTCTATATATGTTCATTTCTATTCTGTTTGTAATTTTTATTTTTGTTGTTTTTCAAGTCATTAGTATTTCTTTTGTAAAATAGGAAATGATGGCAGGGAGATGGGTACACTTCTCGTATAGGTAATAGGTGCATCTCTTTTTTCTCAAAAAAATATTTTTATAGAGGCAAGTAGTACAGACTGGTATAATACCAGCATACCCAAATGCCAGTGAGTGATTTAAAATTTTCTCTGTATTTAGATTTCTCTTCTACATTAGTGTATATTGTTCTTATGAAGATTTATACAATTTATCTCATGACCTTTACAGTGCTTGTTCCTTTCATTTTGCTGAAATACACAACTGAAGGGTATTTTTGGTCTTTTAACCTGCCTGTCTTGTGATTTTTGCACAGGACAGCCCATAAGTCCAAATTTCTTGTTCTTTATACCAAAATTCTCAGTAGGATGCAACCTATACCCTTGATTTATTTCATGTTTTTCTGTATTTTTTAGCCATGGTTTCTATTAACTTTTATAAGAGGAGAGTTTCAGCCTAGTACCAGTTTTTATTTGCTGACAACCTTTTTTGTAAAATTTGTACAGGGCAGACTACAATTCTGATTTGGGTGTTCTCGGTACCAAAAGTTTCAGGAAGGCACAATCTATATCCTCGAAAAGTTTCAAGAAATTAGAAGACCTAATTCTATGTTTATTACGATGAATAGGCCTCGTCAATTGAATGTCATCGCTTCTCGGGTAGTATTATCCTTTATATTAGTTATAGGTTGCAAGAAAGAGAAGCATTTTTTATTTAAGTCAAGTAAATAGATTTTAGATGCCAATTAACTTGGATAATTTGGTGTTTTTTGTGTGTTTTGTGGATATATGGCATGTAATTTGGATAATTTTGAATGGCAATTAACTTGTTTGGTGTCTTTTGTTTGTAATTGTGGCATATTAATTTTTTAACGTCAATAAATGTTGAATGGTAATATATGGCTAGCAAAAATATGGAGGCTAGCCTAGAATCAAACAAAACCATGTCCAACACTGACTGTTTTTAAAGCGTCAGTGTTGGTATACAACACTAACTATTTTTTAAAGCGTCAGTGTTGGTACTCAACACTGACGGTTTTTAAAAGCGTCAGTGTTGGCGTTCAACAGTGACGCTTTAAAAAGCGCCAGTGTTGGCGTTCAACAGTGACGCTTTAAAAAGCGTCAGTGTTGGCGTTCAACACTGATGCTTTAAAAACAGTCAGTGTTGAACCCAACACTGACTGTTTTTAGAGCGTCAGTAAAATGTAACATTCACTGGCGCTGGCTTTATTGACGCCGCTATAACAGTCGGTGTAGGGGTATTTCAACCGTCGGTGAAGGGGTTTTCTGTACTAGTGACATCTCCCCTTCAAGACACCCTATTCACCACCAACTGTACTGTTTGTTCTTTATCAGTAAAAACTTTCTCATTTTTACATTTCCAAATCATCCAAATAGTGAACATCAATATTATATTTCCAATTATACTCCAAACCATAGATAGAGCTTCTATATGAGGAGGGTTCAAATGCCTCCATGTTTTTGTGCCTCCATCGTGCCTCCATCTCTCTCCTTCATTTTCAAAGTTCAAACAGACGATTTGAACCGCTCAACCTAACCTCCATACTAAAATATGTTTGGAGACCAAATTTTATATTTTTAGGAATTTTTTTACTTTTTTTTAGATAGGTACAAAATCAGTAAATCTGAACCATCTAAAAACAGTATTTTTGTACCTATCTATATGATTATGTATTTTTAATTAATTTTAATCGTGATCTCTGATAACAATTTGATGATGTGATGATTTTTTATTTTTAAGTATCAATGATATCAAATAATAGCTCGATTCGAATCTAATATCAAATATCATACAACAATTCAATATCAACATATAATATGTTATCAAAAAACATAAATAAAAAGTGTTATTGTGTATATGTATAGGATACACACACACACACACACACATTCATATATTATATATCGGAAATATATTCTAAATTGTCCACACCAATATGTATAGAAACAAAGAAAGAGAAATAAGGAAATTAAAAAAAAAATGATTTCCATTGTGATCTGTATAGAAACGAATAAGTAATGAAACAATAAATAAGAAAACGGAAGGTGGAGTCTTCTCAATTGAAGAGGAGAAATATGGAAACAAAAGAAAATAATAAGGAAATTGATAAATATATTGCTAAATTTCAGAATTTATTTAATTTTAATTGTAACATATCGTGTGGCAGCATATGTGGTGTGTATGTTTTTAACTAAATTTAGACTTCTATACATAAAACAGATTCATTTAATCAAAAGAAGACAAAATATATAATTGGAGAGCTGAGATCAAATCTGAAGTTTCATCTCTCAATCGTAGCCGTTAGTGGATCGGACACCCAACGTGCTTAATAATAGAATAGAGAAATAGAGATTCACTTGCTCTTTTATGCAAATCTAGCTCCACAAACACAGAGAGGATTAAATGCAAAGAGGTACCAACTGTTTCTCAACATCAATTGATGTTTATACAGATCTTGACAGGTAAGAACGCTTTGCATTTGGTTGGTAGTTACCAGAGACCTAAGAAAATATTGTAGAATCATTATGAATGAACTAGTTCATTGTGATAGTACCTAGATTGATCATTACCCAAAATATTATACTGAAAATGAGAAATGTTGGTATTACCTGAGTTTAATCAATTGTCTGAACATACCAACATAATCCTCTTATATATCTTAACAAACATTATTTTACATAGAATGCTGCTTATGCCTCTACAATGAGGCTAAAAATTATTGTCTTATCTGAGGTGTAAACATTCTTAGTTCTTCACAACAAGCCAAAGATCATCCTTCCTTTTAACAGAGAATCCCGGTGATTCACTCATGTTGAACTCGTCCCTTGTCATTCCACCAGGCAACTCCCAATTAAAGTGATGTACCAGATTTGCTAATGCAAGCTCTGCCACGGCTGTAGCAAACAATATACCTGGGCAAATCCTGCGTCCTGATCCAAACGGGATGAACTGAAAATCATTGCCCTTGTAGTCTACTTGGCTACCAATGAATCTTTCTGGCATGAACTCCTCGGGCACCTCCCATGATTTTGCCTCCCTCCCAATAGCCCACGCATTGATTAGGACTTTGGTTCCTTTAGGAATAGTGAAACCATTTATTTCGCAATCTTCTATCGATTCCCTTGGAATCAACAAAGGGCCAGGAGGATGTAGCCGTAGGGTTTCTTTGATCACTGCTTTTAAGTAACTCATTTGGTCTAAATCTTCTGATCTCACCATGTCACCATGCTTTACTATTCCTCTAACCTCTTCTTGCAGCATCTTCATATGTTTAGGATTTTTAATCAGCTCTGCCATTGCCCAATCTATGGTGATGTATGTTGTATCAATTCCAGCACTAAATGCGTCCTGAATAATTTGATTGTGATATGTATATAGTTAGAAACTCAAGGTTCTTGAGAAAATAGCATAATAAATTATTTTTCTCTCTTTTGTCATTTTCATCTATTTAACAGTTATATTTCTTCATATCCTGAGAATATTGTGATACAGTGATCAATATAAGATCATGTTTGCAATTCAAGATACCAGACTTTCGTTTGATATGTAAGTTCAATGATTTGAATTTTTCAAAAAAATAAAATAAAATAACTTACCATAAGTAGCCCCTTGATATTATCCATGGTGATCTCAAACTTGATGCTTGGATCATTCTTCAAACAAAGTAAAGTATCAACTAAATTATCTTGTCCCTCGCTCTCTCCGCTTTGAATATGAGTTTGAATTAACTCTTCAAACAACAGGTCCAACTTATTTCTATTTCTACGTGCCCTCGGGCTCAATCCTACAAGGCCTTCTAACAATGACAAAGAAGGAAACAAATCGCCAACACTAAATTGTCCCATTAAACTAAAACTCTCTGCTAGCTCCTCTTTAAACATGACATACCTTTGTTCATCCATAATGAATTTTCCAGAAACAACCCCAGAAATTACATCAACCATGAATGATAACAAAACCTTCCTGAATTCTATAGGATCACCTCTCGACTTGGATGGATGGTTGCTAATCTTCGCAATCAAATTACCAACTTGCTCCTCTCGAATTGTTTTGTAGGAGGCAACCTTTTTGGTACTCATTAAATGGATTGTGAATATTTTTTTCAATTGCCTCCAATCCTCACCATAGGGTTCAAAGGCCATGTCACGATAACGAATGATGTCCGTGACAACAGTAAAAGGCCGACTGGAAAAGGTGAGGCCGTGGGTCTGCAATACGGCACGTGCTGTATCGGACGACGAAACAATAAGGTATGGTACTTCACCAAAATGAAGTAGCATGAGGGGCCCATATTTCAGAGAGAGTGAATAGAGAGATTGATGGTAAAGAGAGCCTAGTTGGTGGATGTTTCCTATGAATGGAAGCTTTGGAGGTGAAGGTGGCAACTTTTCAGGGCGTTTCGAAAAGTTTCTTCTCTTTACACTGAAGCAAAGTATGAAGATAGATAACAGAAAGATACAGAGTAGTGGCATATTCTGCGTTAAAGTAAAGATCATCTCTTGAAGAGGCAACATTTTTCTTTATCTGAAAGTGTCTTTTTTTTTCCTCGAAAGTGTTTTATTTTTACAAGTGTGTTGCAATTAGCATTAATTTATACGACAAATTGAGGGCAAGACAACACTTGAAGTGCCAAAATTGACCTTTTCCTCTCAACTGCTTGGAACAGTTTTGCTTGCTTTATGTACCTGCTCACTCTGTGTACGGCCATTTTTATTAATAACCCAAAAAAAAAAGTTTTTTACAAAAATAACCTCAAAATATGAGTTTTTTCAAATATAACTAGACCGCCAGGATCACTGGCGGTCCAGTTCCATAGCGGACCGCCAGGAACCTGGGCGGTCCGCTATTTTTTTTTTTTTTTTTTTTTGTAGGGTATTTGGGGTATTTGTCAAAAAATTAAGGACTTGGCATTTATTAAAAAAATTTCAAGTTCTGACAGCTTGGGCGGTCCACTAGGGACCAGACCGCCAGTATCACTGGCGGTCCGCTAGCTGTCTTATAAGCACGCTTTCTCTCTCTCTCCAGCACACAGTCTCATTTGTTAAACCACAGAGAAGAAAGAGAGCGATTTTGGCGATTTTGAAGCGATTTTAGGCGATTTAGAGGCGATTGCTACAGGTATTTTATTTTTTATTTAATTATTTTCTGTTTAATTTTTAATTAATAATTATTATACCCGCATTATGTAAATACTATAAATTAGTCTTTAATTAATATTATAATTAACTTTTAAATTGCAAAAAATAATGAATCTAATATACTGTAATTCTTATGAATTTTTTTTTAAATGTAATTTGTTAAGGAAAAAATGCTGGTTGCACTGTACGTGGGCGGTAAGCTAACTAAGGGTGTAGAGGGCGTCTATTACTCGAAAGATGCCTCATTCGGCTTGCAGGTTAATGAAAGAACCACATTTATTGAACTTAAGCAACTAGTATACGAAAAGACTGGTGTAAACCCCAACCGGTATGACTTAGAATTGGCTACCCGAATTGACACACAACGGGCTGGGGCGGGTAGACCTTACTTTGTGAGTTTTCCTATAACAGATGAGGAGTTGTGGAAGGCTCTGTACCAACAATTTGAGTCTAGGGGGGTCGTGATGATAGACTTATATTCCAGGAGGGTTCCCCAGGCCGGGGCTAGACCTTTTAGTGCAGCTGGGGCTGGACCTTCTAGGGCTCCCCCTGCTGGACCTTCAGGTTATGACAATTCGGCTTATGACAGCCAGGGGTACCACCACTCCCCTCATGACAACCAGGGGTACCACCACTCCCCTCATGACAACCAGGGGTACCACAGTCCCTGTTATGACAACCCGGGGTACCATAACTCCCGTGAGTTTACTGAAGTTGTACCACCACCACCACCACTCAGAAAGGCACCCATAATCCCTACATTTCCAGCTATACCAGAGTCAGTACCGATACAGTTATCCGTTAATCGAAATGATCCTAATATTGATGTTGATGCTATTGATGCCATACCGGAAAGAGAAATGGAAACCGGAGATGAATACTAAGGAATTTGGGAATCTGATGACTTATCATATGGTGATGCAAATGTACCAGGTTTGTCCAGGGAAGAAAAATTTCCAATCAGGGGTCGGGGGAATAGGCATCCTGTGGCCACATTCAACGATATCACAGCTTTTGAAGAGGCTAACATTAGTTTCTTTGGTCCTCGTGTTGTATACAATCGTGAACTTGCCCCAGGGCAAGTCTATACCAACATAGATGAACTTGTAAAGAAAATCCATGAGACTCATGTTCACGGCAACTGGGAATGTATATTACAAAAAAGGGAATCAAAAAGATTGGTTGTGATATGCAAAAATGCCCCTCCCTCGTTGCGAGTTTCGCCTTTATGCAACCCCTGCGGGTTCGGGGGAAGCATGGATAATTAAAAAGTGTGAACCACCTCATACATGCAAGTCTGCGTCCACAAGGACAGACCATTCAAATCTGACAGTATCACTAATTGCCGATGCAATTGAGGTAGACATTAAGTTGGACCCATCGATGAGCATCAAGGCGGTGGCTATGGCCGTCAGACACAAATACATACATGTAATCCCAAAATATAATAGGTTTTGGAGAGGTCGTGAACTTGCGATTTGCAGAATATTCGGTAGTTGGAAGGATTCATACAACTATCTGACACCATTGCTCCAGGTTATGGCAAGTACAAATCCCGGCACTGTATTTCAGCGGTGGCATGGCCCCATTTATGACAAGAATGGAGTACTAATAGAGGGAGTTCAACAATTCAAGGGCATAGCATGGGCTTTTGGTCCTTGTATCCAAGCTGTGCCATTCATCAGACCCGTTATCAGCATTGATGCATGCTTCATGTCTGGCCGTTACGATGGGAGGCTACTGATAGCATGTGCATATGATGCTGAGAACCAGCTGTTGCCTTTGGCGTTTGCAATTGTTCAGAAAGAGGATGGTGAGAACTGGGGATTCTTTATGCAGTTTTTAAGAAGACGGGTGATTGGTCCAACAAAGTTTTTCTCTGTAATATCAGACCAGCACAAAGGAATAAAATATGTTTTTGATCGTGAAGAATACGGTTGGTCAACACATACTGGCGAGTGTGTGCACAGGTTGTGTATGCAACACGTTGCGGAGAACCTTAGCAAGGCAACCAGACACGATACATGGGTCCTAGAAACATTCAGACGTAATTGCAAAAAGAAGAAGCCGAGAAGGGTGGAAGAGATGAGTAGAGAATTTGCAAAGGTATGTGTTTGTTAATTGTTTACATGTCTTATTCTACTTCGTGGACATATTTTTATTTTAATTGTTTTCTTATATTATTTTATTTCCTTATTTATATGTAGTATATGCCGAAAGCAAATCTCTACTTAATAAAGGTGGGAAAAAATAATCCCAGAGATGTCCAAGAGCCACCAGCATACGAGAAAATATATCAAGCACATGATGGAGGTTACCGTTGGGGAATTATGACCACCAACGGTTCTGAATCGCTGAATGTAGTCTTCAAGGAGAGTCGGACGTTGCCTGTGGCTGCAGTTGTAGAAGACACTTTCTACAAGTTAAATACCTGGTTTCAGGAACGGCGTGCTAAGGCCGCAGAATTAATAAGGATGAACCAGTCATTTTCAACAAGGGTGGAGGAGAAACTAAGAAAACACAGGAACAAAGGTGAAACTATGACCGTAATCCCGATGGGTAATGATGGTACAAAATTCGAAGTGCACAATCCAAATGAGTACGTTCCTTCCAGCCGTAGACCAGATGGCACTATGGAGTTTGTGAAGAGGGCTTTCAAGTACGTAGTGCAATTCCGAGAGGCAAGAGAGGTGACTTGTACATGCCAAGGACCCCAGCTAGCACAAATACCTTGTAGTCACGTGATGGCGGTATGCCGAGTGAGAAACTTCTGCGAGGATCACTATGTCGCTGACATGTATCGTACCGATTACCTTGCTTCTACTTGGGGTGGATCTTTCCATTCTTATCCCAACCAGCATGAGTGGCCTGCGTATGTCGGTCATAGAATACTCCCTTCAGAAGGATGGATAAGGAAGGGGAGGAGGAGACACAAACGTGTTATAATGACCATGGACGAGATGGGTGGTAGGAGGCCATTGGGAAATCAGGCTCGCCGTTCCGTTTCTAACAGGCGCAGGGCAGGTATGTAGCATTTTTCGAAATTAATTTATGATCTTATTATATTAATGACTAAATTTTGTTGTTATGTTCAGATGCCATAAACGAACACAATGAAAGAGAAAATGCGATAGTTGTTGCTGAAGCAACTGGTAGAACACAACCACCTCTTGCGACCCAATCATCTAGTAGCCAAGGGTCTACAAGTACTGCTGCTCCTGCAGCTGGCACCAGAAAATCTTCTCATCTATTGGGTCTATTCTGACGTCGTGAAAGATGAACTTATTATTTTTCTTAGGTGAACTAAGTTATGAATATTTGTGAACTTCAGTTGTATCGTTGAACTTTAATTGTATTTGTGAACTTATTATTCCGACGTCGTGAAAGATACGTTGTAATTTCAGAAGACCGTTTCGATGTAAAGCAGAAAAAACATAAAAACCAACATGAAATATAAAATAAAACTGCAATCATAATAAAGAGCTACAGTCCAAAATACATCATAAAAAAACTGTATATGTATATATGTATGTGTATGTGTATGTGTATGTGTATGTGTATGTGTATGTATGTATATATGTATATATGTATATATTATACATATATTATAAAAACCGAAAAAAAAGACCAATAAGCTGTTAGAACTTGAAATTTTTT
The DNA here is from genome assembly GCA_964058875.1 of Carex rostrata. Taxonomy (NCBI): domain Eukaryota; kingdom Viridiplantae; phylum Streptophyta; class Magnoliopsida; order Poales; family Cyperaceae; genus Carex; species Carex rostrata. Next base: position 2,977,562 of record CAXKVT010000054.1, read on the forward strand.
TAATAAAGGCCAAGTCCTTAATTTTTTGACAAATACCCTAAATACCCTAAACAAAAAAAAAACTAAAACTTCACAAATGAAAATATTAAGAAAAAAATCAGATCTCTGAAAAAAAAAAAAAAAAATATCGTACCGCCCAGGTTCCTGGCGGTCCGCTATGGAACTGGACCGCCAGTGATCCTGACGGTCTGGTTATATTTGAAAAAACTCAGATTTGGAGGTTATTTTTGTAAAAAACTTTTTTTTTGGGTTATTAATAAAAATGGCCGCTCTATGTAATATATCCCTTAATAGGTATATAATAATGTGAGCCAGGTAAGTTTAAATTTGAAAAAATTCTCGCCGACCATCAATTTTTTTTTTTTGATAAAATTAGTAAGTACATCTTAAATTATTATCATTTAATTTTAACATGAATGGGCACATCACGTGGTCCCATTTTAAATTCTAAAATGGCCACACCACGTGATCTTTCGAATTGGTTATTTACATTATAAAATATATATTAGAATAAAGATTTTTATCCCCAAGTTGTTTTCCCCCGATCGTCCCCCGAACTCAATTCTCTAACTAATATTTCTAACGGTCAAAGCTGCTCTCTTTAAATGCTCGCCGAAATACTTAAAGAAATAACGCTCTCACAGCCACCTTTGAATTGAACTTTTTTCTCAGTTGTCAATTTTCTATCCAAAAGTTAATGGGAAGTGTAGTCTATTAATCTCGTTTTATCTCTGTCGAGTACCTATTTGTCGATTCATTTCATCCATCAAAAGTTCGCTCAAAAAATACTCTACAAACTAATGTGGGAAAAATGGCACGGCGGAGTCAGCTCCGTCACGGAATGGCACGACACGTGTTACTGTTCCGTGCTGTGACTCGCGTGTCGCGTGCCGTGATCACCCGTTGATATTTTGGTCATAGCACGGCACGCGAAAGATCCGATCACGATACGGCACGTAATCACGTGAGTCACGTATAATTAGGACCGTTAGGTCTTAATCAAATAGTGAATCATGAATAAACTAACTTAAATTATAAAAAATAGTTAAACGTGAGAAATGTAACCGGTTACGTTTAGACACGGCACGTGAGTCACGGCGTGACTCGCGTGTCATGGCCACCCCTTGATATTTTGGTCACGGTACGGATCACTGTTCACTTGGTCACGGTACAACACTGCACGAGACCAAAGTCACGGTGTGTTAGTCACAGCACGTCACGGCAAGTTTTTTCCACACTACTGCAGACCAACAAATAATTCATTACGAAGTGGGTTGTTGTTATTTCTCTGTCTTTTATTCATCATAAACTCATATGAGTAAAACTGAAACATGATGCAAAAAAATATTTTTTTATTAATTAATTACACTATAATTTTTTAAAGAAAGTTTAGTTCTAAATTATAGGTTGTACGATCTGAGTATGAAGACTCAGTTAATATTTTTGTTTCTTTCATTATGTTATTATTATGTTTTCTGTTATTTTGGTTGTTTGATATTTTAGATATGAATACATGATTTTCTATATATTAATATTTGCGTGCATAGGCATCCATACTTGCATCCAGTTATGTTAGAAATATGTTAGGTACCTTAGCTAGGTATGAATACTTGCATTCTAAATGTATAAATATTTGTTCGATGTGGTATGATTACTTGTATTCTGGATTTTTGAAAATTATTGTATCGTCGTATCTGTAACATCCTAGTTTTTGAACAATTTGGAGAATTATCTAACTCTAAGTGAAGATTTCTTTTTATTAATTATTATTTTTATTATTTTTGTTCTCTTTAAATAAATATCTAATATAAGATTAATTAAGTCATTTAAAAGCCAAGTCTTATATTTAAAGTAATAAGGGGCTTAGCGCAAATCTTCATCAATAAATAAATAGAATTAATAGTAACATGAATTTCTTTTAGTATCATAGTGACACCTGTTAACCACATGGGCATTTCATTTTGTAACACCTAATCCCAGTAATTTTTCAAAGCCGATTAATTGCTCTTATAGGCCGTTGTTGAGAGATTCTAAGTTGTTTTCTTTTTACCTTGGGGAATCCGCTCCTTAACATTTCAATTTCTCCTAATCTTCTTTCTTGAAATTACTCTCACCGTAGCACCTCTTTGACCACCTCTCATCCCCATCTATTCTCTACAAAGTTAACCTAAAAAGTATGGGAGATAACGGATGGAGAAATAAATGTCAGAATTTCCTTGACGGTGTGTACTTAACTAGAGGAAAGCAACATGCAAAGTGCCAAGCATGGTGAGTCAGAGTTGGTGCACCTCTACTGGTCACACGTAACCTAACGGAGACAGCGGGAGCAAACAAGATTTTTCATGCGTCGACATCACGTGCATCACGGCAATGCTCTAACCACAGTCCCCAACAATGCTAAGGTGCGGATTTCGAGTTATTCTCATATTCCTCGAACTAATTTTATTATTGTTGTTTTCTTGTCAATTTCATTGCTTGTTGTTGTGGATTGCTTATTTGCTTGATTATTAATTAGTTGTAATTAAGTTCTTGAATGGTGCTGAAATTTACAAAGTGGTAGCTAAATTATAATTATTATTTGGTTGCATGTTGATTGCTTGATGATTGTGATTTAATTTCGGGATTATTTGGTTAGTATTGTCAATTTGGTTGCTTGATTTGGTACGTATGGTAGTGGTACTTGGATAATGCATAAGATTACATGAATCATGAAAGTGTCATAATAAATGGAGATTATACTTAGTGACCCATGCAATAGTTGGTCCCTTAATTGTAAACCAAATCGGTGTGTATAGTGACACTTTAGACAAGTATGTGGTAATTTGAACATGCATACATAAGCCTCAAATATGGTATTTGACTATTTCTATATTGATTTATGGGATTAGAGAATGACGTGATTGAATAATTTGGTTTAATATTATTTGAAATATGTATTTGAAATAAGTATATTTTTGCTAGTTGTTTGTTAGCTTATTGATTAACTACTTAGGTGTTTAATGCGGTTAGATAAACTTATGGATATGACTTTGATTTTCATGACATAAAACATATATATCATATGTTGACCATATTTTCGTATAATTAATATGAGATTAGATAAGGTTTTTCTTATGTATTATGTTTAAAAGTGAAATTTATGTGCACGAGATTGCTGTAAAGAATTGTGGTATAAATTAAGAACTTGTTGAGTTGATAAATTTTGAAGTATTGATTGATTGTAGGATGAAATGGTTAAATATAATAAATAACCTTCAAGCATGTAGGCGCTGTTATGTGTAGCGCATGCTTGAACTCAATTCTGAAATATGCCGATCACGTAGGTGCTGTTATGTGTAGCGCGTGATTGAGGTCATGTAGACGTTGTTATGTGTAGCGCATGACTTAAAACCAAAAATGAGTTTCAGTCGATCGCGTAGGCGTTGTTATGTGTAGCGCGCGATCGGATCATGTAGGAGCTGTTATGTGTAGCGCATGATCGAGGCATAGAGCGCTCTGTGTGAATTGCCCCATCATACTATGGTATTACCCTTACCTTTGTAATTGTGAACTGTATTGCATTTAATACCATTGTTTGATAATAAAGCATGATTATATGCATAACTAATTAAATTGGATTGAACTTTTAAGTTTATTGGATGCGAGCATTGCATATTATGATATTTCATTATGCTTAATTGTTATGGTTTATCAGTTGTCTCTCTAGCTTGTTGATTCCTTTCGCGATATGTGAGTATTTCTTAAAGTGAACTTATATTTATGTTTCTTGACTGATTATAGTTGGTAACTTAGATTATTATTATTGTCTATATTTTTGGTGCTCGGTGTTGTTTCAGTGTTTCAGTTGATAAGTTGTTTCTTTTGCTTGTTTTTAAGATTATTTACTTTATTTTGTGGTACTGCTCTAGCTTGCTGATTTCTCTTGAGGTACATGATTTTCTTAAAGTAAACTTTCATTTCGGTTGTTTGTCTGATAAAGTTGTCGCTAGTTATGTAATTACTAGATTATATGTTGTAGCCTATATTGTTTTGGCGCTCGGTGCTGTTTCAGTTTCAGTTGGTCGGATTTGAGGATAACTCGACTGGAACTGAATATCGCACTGGGAGATTTTCAATCTCTTACCGTTCCACTTTGTGGGTTCCAGGTACAAAGAACAAGAAACGAAAACAACTTGTAGAACTTCAAGATTGGTGGGACTTGCCACATAGAATGTTATTTGTTTACTTCAAATAAATCTGCTATGGTATTTCGTTTGTATATTATTGTGCCCTAATAGGTTTATTTTCGATTTGTTGGTTACATGAATGAACTTAAAGAAAGTTTCTTCATTTATTTTGGCTCTTATTTTTGTCATTGGTAATGTATGTATATATGGCTGTATAATATATTTTAAATCGTCTTGCGCGGATAAGTGCGGCGGGTTGTCAGTCCTGTTGTCGGGACGTGACAGTATCTATATCATATATGATATGGTATCCGTACTTGTATCCATGCAACATGGTCTACAACATAAATATTAATATATAAATGCACATGTATAAATATTTTCCATATTACGTATTAATACAATCAAGCACCAAACTGAATAATTTGTAAAAAAATATTAAATTAAGATAATTTTCAACGTAACTATTACGTTACGAAATTTTAACAATTAATTTTTAATAATTTAAAGGCAAGAATCAAAAAAATTGTGCTAACAAAATGGAAGTTAAAATCTTAATTAAGGTTCCTCTAATTAAGTAAGTTAAGTGTGAATCGAAACCGCGTCGAAATTTTGAGAATTTGAGACTTTACAGGCTCACTGCGTCCGCACTAGTGGTGAGTGCGGGTGACTGACTCGCACTGACTTCTGTTTTCCTTAAATTGCCTTTGAAATTTCTGTGAGTGCGTGTGAGGCCACCCGCACTGCGGGTGGGTGCGTCCGCACTCATGAAGTTTCTGGGTTGAATTGAAATTCCTGAAATTGGCTAAGTACTGAGTATGGGTGGGTGCGTCCGCATTACGCTCGGATTTTTTCTGAAATTCTGTCAAAAATCTACTAAGTTCCGACTGCGGGTAATTTCTGTGTTAAATTTCATCTCTGAAAACTGACTAAGTGCCGAGTGCGGGTGAAGCCACCCGCACTGCGAATGAGTGTGTCCGCACTCAGGGTAATTTTAACCCTAAAACTCAAATTGAACCTTCTCTCTCTCCCACTTCATTGCTTTCCCCATTTTTAAGTGATTTTCACCCAAGAGAGAAGAAAAAGAGCGAGAGAGTTTCCTCTTCCTTTCAAACCCCCGATTGTTGCGAGAAATCGAAGTTGGAACCGAGTAAGCGGCCGTGGATCTCTCCTACCTCTCCTATTCGGTATTTCTTTCTCTTTCCGTTTCTTTCTAAAATCTCGGATTTCTCGATTTCTCAGATTCTCATTTTAAACTCGAGATTTGTGTTCGAATTGCTCGAGGATTAGTTCCTCTACACTCCTTTCTTGTTTATTTGTCAATCTTTTTCCCGATTTCTTCCGATTTGTTGATTTTGGATTTCTAGGGTTTCGTACCAAAATTGAAACTGGGCATAATCGTGAATTGATTTGCTTAACCCAACCAATTAGACTTGTAATCGGTAGGGTTGCCTCCTGATCTTGAATTTCTAGAACATTTAACGACTGATTTGAGATTTGACCAAATTAGGGTTCAACCAAACGGTAAATCGAACTGTTACGAGAACCAAAATAGAGAACTGGTACCTAAATGGTTACCAAATGGAAAGTTTGTATGGTCCAGAGGACCCAGATGAGATTGTGTGCAGTTTTAGAGGAATTTGGTAAGAAATAATGAACCGAACGAATTGATACCAAAAGCATAGAAATTGATTAAAGAAGGTATAAGCCCTAGAAGTAACTTGAGTAAACCTCTTGATCGTCAACCAATGTTAAACCTAGTATACGTGTAATATAGGTGTAGGCTCGGCCGAACAAGACGTTGCGAGACATTTCGAGACGCCTGAACCATAAATTAAGCAGTACGCTCGTCGTATTCAGGTGCGGGATTCTTGGATTTGTTTGATACTTTATTTTCAAGAATTAAACTGTGTATTCGTTTGTCATGTTGAATATCATTGATTGCATCATTGAATTGTGTAAAGCATTTGCATAGCCCAATCAAATTAAACTCGAATTGATGTGACTTGAGTGATTTGCATGCTGGTATGGTTGTAGGTTGTGTCGTTCTATTATGATCTGATTTGATTTGATATGTATGTGAATGGATTTACGAAGTTAAGCACTTGGATCCAATGAATTTGCAAAGTCGGGCTGTATGCTGGCTTTGATTTCCAGGATCCTAAATGGCCTTAGGTGAACGGCCCTCGATGTATCCCAGTACCGGTTGGGACGAGGGAGGGTGATTATGTTATGATGTGTGATTTGGAATCGTGGGTGACTAGTGTGTAGCATCTGTGGCTCGGTGGCATTCTCCTACGTGTTAATGCATTTGGACGGTCAATTGACTATTACGAATATTGGAATGATTCCAGAGATGATTTTCTTTATATGATTTGAACCAGACCTTAATAAACGGTTAAGCCAAGCGATTATAGATGAGTGTCAGATAAAGGGTCCAGCTCGGTTGGTCATCTATAGGTGTCAGTAACCCTACAGATGTGGGTTTGATAAAGGGTCCAGCTCGAAAGAACATCTGTAATTGCTACAAGACCTAATGAATTGAGTTAAGCCAAAATATCTATTGTGTTTGAAATTCATCTTGGAAATTCCGGTAACTGTGATTCATCTGATTAATTGTTGTCGAGCATATGCATTCCTTTTTATTATGAACATATATCTGTTTGAACTGTTTTGGTTTGAGTTTCATTGTTGAATATAGAGTTTGATTGCAAGTCCAATAATCTAAACTGTGGCAAATTTTGCACTGAGAATTTATTCTCACCCCCACCCTTCGGGTTATATTACAGGTACTGGTGTGACTGATTCCGGAGAGGCACGCGAGTAGTAGGCCCTAGTAGCTTACCATTACATGACCCTAGATTCGTTTTGTTGTATATAGATTTAGGGTAGGCCTCATGGTTAGTATCCGGATGAGATATTTTTTTGTATTATATTCTGACCAGACTGTGTACTCTGATTATATATTTAGAAACTTGCTTTGTATTACTTGTTGTTGTGTTTGAATTGTGAGTAGCCTTGTAGGCATACACGGCGTTGTATGCTTACGGCGGGGGACTGTTGCGACCCGTGACCGCGGGGTGTGACAGTAACTATTCATACTTTAGTTATAAGTATTAATACTTACATTACAAGATATGAATACTTACAATACTTGATATTAATACTTTCAAATGTCACCTAGTACCATAAGAAAAAAAAAGAAGATAGAGAATATGTTAGATAGAAACACTTGATACATGAACTATTCACACTTGCATGACGAGGTACGAATACTTGCAATATTTGATATTAATACTTTTAGACATCATCCAGTGTCATGTGAAAAAAATTTGATAGAATTTGTTAGATACAAACACTTCATACATGAACTATTCACACTTGCATGAGGAGATATGAATACTTGCAATACTTTATATTAATACATTTAGATATCATCCAGTGCCATATGGAAAAAAAATTAACATAATTTGTAAGATACATATACTTGATACATGAACTATTTACACTTACATAAAGAGGTATGAATACTTGCATACTTTATATTACTTTCAAACATCATCTGATGCTATAAGAAAAGAAAAAAACTATTGATAAAATCTTTTAGATAAAACACCTGATACAGAAACTACATTTGCATGACGAGTTATGAATACTTGCAATATTTGAAATTAATACTTTCATACATCATCCCATGCCATATGAAAATAAAAATAAAAATTTCATAGATTTTGTTAGTTACTAACACTTGCATGATAATGTATAAATACTTGCACTACTTAATATTAATATTTTTAGACGGCATCCAGTGTCATATGGAAAAAATTTAATAAAATATGTTAAGTACAAACACTTCATACATGAATTATATACACATGCATTACGAGATATGAATACTTGAACGAGGAGATATGAATACTTGCTCGACAAGATATGAATACTTACATGACTAGGTATTCACGACGATGTATGAATACTTGCATGACGAGGTATGAATACTTGCACAACAGACAACCCGAAAATACATCATCATGGATCTCATTTGAAAGAGAAAATTACGTAGAAGACGTCCATGGTTTTAGATTTGCAAAATTCTTCATAGATCGTCAGAAATATTAACGAGATTGAACAGAGAAAAAAAACCTAACTCTAAAACGTGTAGAAGATGTGTGTATGATGTGTCCAGTTTTTTTTTTTCGAAATACTTGGTATTTTAGATATGAATACTTGATATATTATATATTAACACTTGCACGCATAGGTATCCATATTTGCACGCGTCAGTTATAAAATCTATCAAATATTAGGTGGTCCCCTAAGTAATTAATGAAGTTCAGTTAGTTAACTGTTTCCATAAGTAGTTATTGACTGGGGGATGAATGGGAGAAATTGACTGGGGGATAGTTAGTCGATCTGAAAATATTAATGTCTTCCATCCGAAAAAATAATTCATCTAGATTTCGTCCAGCACAAAATTTGCAATTATTTTTGCTCGAAAAAACTCGAATCAAAGATATTTTTTTTCTAGACGATAGTTAGCATCTTTTTAAATTGCTCTTCGTCTGAATATATATAGAGGTTGGCTAATATCAAATCGATTGTTCGTGAGTTCCCGTGTTATTTTTTAATTTTCAAAGTCTAAAGAGTCAATCCAAACCGTTAGATGTGATCTCTATATTAAAATGTGCTTGGTGAACAAATTTTACATTTTTTTTTGTTTTTACTATTTATTAAACCACATTGAAAATCGTTGATCCAATGGTCCACCCTGGTTTTATTGTTTTGTTAAGCCACCATTGGATCAGCGATTTTCAAAATTGTTTAATATATAGTAAATTTTTTTAAAAAAAAATGTAAAATTTGGTCTCCAAGTACATTTTAATATAGAGATCATATCTAACTGTTTGGATCGACTTTTTGGACTTCGAAAATTGAAAAATGACTTAATTGCACATGACCTTAGGAACAATCGATTTGATATTAGTCAACCTCTATCTATCTATCTATCTTCTATATATAGATAGATATATATACACACACATGTATATATATATATATATATATATGTATGTATGTATATATATATATGTATACATACATATATATATATATATATATATATATATATATATATATATAGAGTAATGCTGGGGTGCTATGGATAGCATAGAGGCCTCTATGCTACGGCTCAATATTCAAGTTTTCAAAATCCAAACGGTCGATCCGAACCGTTCATCTTATTCTCCATATTAATATCTGCTTGGAGACCAAATTTTACATTTTTCTGAATTTTTTTACTATTTATTAAGTATTTTACAAAATTGTTGATTCAACGGTGGCTGCACAAAACAGTAAAACCGTTGGATTAGCGATTTTCAAAGTGGCTTAATAAATAGTAAAAAAATTTAGAAAATTATAAAATTTGGTCTCCAAGCAGATATTAATATGGAGAATAAGATTAACGGTTCGGATCGACCGTTTGGATTTTGAAAACTTGAATATTGAGCCGTAGCATAGAGGCCTCTATGCTATCCATAGCACCCCAGCATTACTCTATATATATATATATACACACATGTATATATGAGGAGGGTTCCAATGCCTCATGTCTTTCATGCCTCACAATATCTCATATTTTATATCTTCGTTTTTAAAGTCTAAATTGGCGATCCTAATCGTTAAAAATGATATACATAATAAAATATATCTAGAGATGAAATTTTATATTTTTCGGAATTTTTTGCTATTTATTAAGATGGGTAGAAAATCACTATTTTTGGACTGTTAAAAAAAGTGATTTTCTACCCATCTTAAAAAATAGTAAAAAAATTTCAAAAAATACGAAATTTCATCCTCAATTATATTATAGCGTGGATATCATGTTGAACGGTTCATATCGATAATTTAGGCTTTGAAAATAAAGATATAAAATATGAGGTATTATGAGGTATGAAAGACATGAAGCATTAAAACCCTCCTCATATTATGAGTTTCGAACCTATGACCACTAGTGGAAAAACAGAAATCAGGATCGGCCTATCTGGATCGGTTATATGGACACCCGATCCTAATAAGTATCTGGATCGGTTTATTTAAAAAAACCGATCCTAAAAACTATTCAGATCGGTTTTTAGTAACAACCGATCCTAGTTTATTACTATTAGGATCGGTTTTTTGTGGAAACGGATCCTGATACTATCAGGATCGGTTTTATTTTAGAACCGATCCTAATAGTTCAATCATTTGGATCAGTTTTTAGTAAAAACCGATCCTGATAGTATCAGGATCCGTTTCCAACAAAAACCGATCCTGATAATTAAAATATCTCAAATAAATCTTATTAATTGAAATATATCATAAAATAGCATCTGGATCGGGTCTATACATAATAACCGATCCAGATAACTTAAATACATATAACAAATTAAAATATATCAGAAAATAGCATCTGGATCGGTTTTTAGCAATAAAACCGATCCAGATACTATCAGGAACGGTTTTATTGCTAAAAACCGTTCTTGATAAATTTTTTTTTTTTTTTTTTTTTTTTTTTTTTTTTTAAGGTAGCATGGTAAAACCTGGCCAGCTTTCAAGTACGTTTTTTTTTTTTTTTAAAGAGGTTTATAATTAAATTAATTTCTTTAAAGAGGTCAAATTAAAGATATTTCATTCCCTATGTACATCCTATATATGAACCGTCTGATCAAATTCGAAATAATATGGTCTTGGTCTAACCATATATATTTTGTTATCTCAGGTAATATGAATTCGTTTCCATTTGTTCATGACATCAATTAAGCAATTAATTTTATGGTATTAATTTATAAATAACAAATAAATAATTAAACAAACAATTATACAAACACAAACAAGTTGTTTATTTTTTTTTAAATAATCTCTGGTTATATATATATATCTCAGATAACTTAAATACATATAACAAATGAAATATATATCAGAAAATAGCATCTGGATCGGTTTTTAGCAATAAAACCGATCCAAATACTATCAGGAACGGTTTTATTGCTAAAAACCGTTCTTGATAATTTTTTTTTTTTTTTTTTTTTTTTTTTTTTTTTTTTTTAAAGGTAGCATTGTAAAACCTGGCCAGCTTTCAAGTATATTTTTTTTTTAAAAAAGAGGTTTATAATTGAATTAATTTCTTTAAAGATGTCAAATTAAAGATATTTAATTCCCTATGTACATCCTATATATGAACCGTCTGATAAAATTCGAATCAATATGGTCTTGGTCTAACCATATATATTTTGTTATCTCAGGTAATATGAATTCGTTTCCATTTGTTCATGACATCAATTAAGCAATTAATTTTATGGTATTAATTTATAAATAACAAATAAATAATTAAACAAACAATTATACAAACACAAACAAGTTGTTTATTTTTTTTTAAATAATCTCTGGTTATATATATATATCTCAGATAACTTAAATACATATAACAAATGAAATATATATCAGAAAATAGCATCTGGATCGGTTTTTAGCAATAAAACCGATCCAAATACTATCAGGAACGGTTTTATTGCTAAAAACCGTTCTTGATAATTTTTTTTTTTTTTTATTTTTTATTTTTATTTTTTTAAAGGTAGCATTGTAAAACCTGGTCAGCTTTCAAGTATATATATTTTTTTAAAAAGAGGTTTATAATTGAATTAATTTCTTTAAAGATGTCAAATTAAAGATATTTAATTCCCTATGTACATCCTATATATGAACCGTCTGATAAAATTCGAATCAATATGGTCTTGGTCTAACCATATATATTTTGTTATCTCAGGTAATATGAATTCTTTTCCATTTGTTCATGACATCAATTAAGCAATTAATTTTATGGTATTAATTTATAAATAACAAATAAATAATTAAACAAACAATTATACAAACACAAACAAGTTGTTTATTTTTTTTTAAATAATCTCTGGTTATATATATATATCTCAGATAACTTAAATACATATAACAAATGAAATATATATCAGAAAATAGCATCTGGATCGGTTTTTAGCAATAAAACCGATCCAAATACTATCAGGAACGGTTTTATTGCTAAAAACCGTTCTTGATAATTTTTTTTTTTTTTTTTTTTTTTTTTTTTTTTTTAAAGGTAGCATTGTAAAACCTGGTCAGCTTTCAAGTATATATATTTTTTTAAAAAGAGGTTTATAATTGAATTAATTTCTTTAAAGATGTCAAATTAAAGATATTTAATTCCCTATGTACATCCTATATATGAACCGTCTGATAAAATTCGAATCAATATGGTCTTGGTCTAACCATATATATTTTGTTATCTCAGGTAATATGAATTCTTTTCCATTTGTTCATGACATCAATTAAGCAATTAATTTTATGGTATTAATTTATAAATAACAAATAAATAATTAAACAAACAATTATACAAACACAAACAAGTTGTTTATTTTTTTTTAAATAATCTCTGGTTATATATATATATCTCAGATAACTTAAATACATATAACAAATGAAATATATATCAGAAAATAGCATCTGGATCGGTTTTTAGCAATAAAACCGATCCAAATACTATCAGGAACGGTTTTATTGCTAAAAACCGTTCTTGATAAATTTTTTTTTTTTTTTTTTTTTTTTTTTTTTTTTTTTTTTTTTTTTAAAGGTAGCATTGTAAAACCTGGTCAGCTTTCAAGTATATATATTTTTAAAAAAAGAGGTTTATAATTGAATTAATTTCTTTAAAGATGTCAAATTAAAGATATTTAATTCCCTATGTACATCCTATATATGAACCGTCTGATAAAATTCGAATCAATATGGTCTTGGTCTAACCATATATATTTTGTTATCTCAGGTAATATGAATTCGTTTCCATTTGTTCATGACATCAATTAAGCAATTAATTTTATGGTATTAATTTATAAATAACAAATAAATAATTAAACAAACAATTATACAAACACAAACAAGTTGTTTATTTTTTTTAAATAATCTCTGGTTATATATATATTTCTCAGATAACTTAAATACATCTAACAAATGAAATATATATCAGAAAATAGCATCAGGATCGGTTTTTAGCAATAAAACCGATCCAGATACTATCAGGAACGGTTTTATTGCTAAAAACCGTTCTTGATAATTTTTTTTTTTTTTTTTTTTTTAAGAACAACTTTGAAAATAAAATAGTATTAGAATCAGTTATTTCAAATAACCAATTCTAATACTATTTTTTGTATATGGCATATGGTTCAATTATATGGTTGTTGTATATGTAATTAGTGTGGTGATTAATAGAATATATATATGGTTGTTGTATATGGCATATGGTTCAATTATAAATATTTTTTGATGAAAATTAATGTAATTTACATTATTAAAATTTATGTGATAATATAATTAGTTATTTGACATTGATATTTCATTTTGAAGTCATTTTGACTATTGAATTTTTTTATACAATCATGCATGATGCATCAATGACTTGTGCCATATAATAATATACATAGGACTTGAACCCTTGTTGTGTGGGGTTGTGAAGGAACAAATACGAATATTAGCATTTGGTCGATCGGAACCGTTAAAATGAAAGAATGTCATATTAATTTCACCATTATAAAATTTGATACAATTCGGGATTCGTGTACTAGTTCATCAAAGCAAAACAATATAGCAACATCGCACGGCCGTAAATAATTTACGTTGGATCAAAACTTACAGTTGTCGGGCCTTCGGCACTTTTACGTTATTAATGTTCCATGTTATATCTTGATCATTTTAAAAATTATTACATGTCATTTAATTACAGACCCACCGTTGGATGATCATGCAGAAATGAACGGTCTGCATTCCATTTAACAATTTGATGCCATTAATAATAATAAAATTGTACAAAATTGATCATAGTAGAGTTGATTTGGCCATACAAACACAAATAAATAAATTTGATATTTTTCACATTTTTCTTAATATTTATCTGTGTACATGCATTATCAACAGAAAAGAAAATAAATGGTAGCCGTTTGATGGTTGATAGACCATCAATATGAGTGGGGTTTACCGCAGTGATCTTTCTTATATATAGTATCAGGATCGGTTTTTTATAAAAAACCGATCTTGATACTATTTTTTTTCAAAGTTGGTTCTGCAGCAAAAAAAAAAAAAAAAAAAAAAAAAAAAAAAAAAAATTTATCAAGAACGGTTTTTAGCAATAAAACCGTTCCTGATAGTATCTGGATCGGTTTTTTATAAAAAACCGATCCTGATTTTTTTTTTTTTTTTGCAGAACCCATTTTGAAAAAAAAATTTATCAAGATCGGTTTTTATATAAAAAACCGATCCTGATACTATTTTTTTCAAAGTTAGTCCCGCCAAAAAAAATTAGTATTAGGATCGGTTTTTTATAAAAAACCGATCCTGATACTATTAGGATCGGTTTTTTATAAACAACCGATCCTAATGATAACTCCCTATATAACCTGCTTAGGGTTCTTCTTATTTTCATTCCACGCCTCTCATTTTCAACTTAGCGTCCCTCTCACTGTCTCCGTCTCTCCCTCTGTACTCTTTGTGTCTCTCTCTCTGTCTCCGTCTCTCCCTCTCCTCCGTGTCTCTCTCTCTCTTTCTCTCCGTCTCTTCCTCTCAAAGCCGAGCCTCTCGCACCTCCGGCTCGGCCGATCAACTATTACGGTATTAACTTTATATAATTTTCTCATTATTATGCTTTAAAAACACATTTTTTTGTATTTTTTATTGTAAAATGTTTTTCCATCTAATTGTTACATTTGTTTTTATTTTTAGGATCTTTTTTAATCTCAAGTGATGTGATTGCAAAAGAGGTAATTATTGATTTTTTTATTGTTGTGCTTTACATTAATTGCATAAATGTGTGTTAATTGAAGAAATAGCTCAATTAGTCACTTGTATGTTTGTTAATTATTTTTTTTTGGATTTAAATTTCTTGTTATAATATGTAATGCTTCACAAAACTTTGTATGAACATGAATTTTTTGTAATAATTTAAGATGTGTATGATATTTAATTTATGATGTGTATATGATATTTGATTATTGTTTCTTACTGTGCAAAAAAAAATATATTTAGGATGCTGGCCAGCAAAATATATATGGAAGCTGGTTAAATAAATAAAAATATTTTTTTTAGCTTCAATAAAACATCAGGATCGGTTATTTTAAACAACCGATCCAGATTACTACTATTATGATCGGTTATTTTTTTAAAAACCGATCCAGATTTCAGATCCTCATTCCAACAAAAAAAAAGTATCAGGATCGGTTTTATATAAAAACTGATCTTGATAGTTCGTATCTGGATCGGTTTTTATTTAAAAACTGATCTAGATATGAAATTTTTAATAAAAAAAAATATTCGAAAATATTATCAAGAACGGTTTTTATATAAAAACTGATCTTAATAGTTCCTATCTGGATCGGTTTTTATTCAAAAACTGATCTAGATATGAAATTTTTAATAAAAGAAAATATTCGAAAATATTATCAAGAACGGTTTTTATATAAAAACTGATCTTAATAGTTCCTTTCTGGATCGGTTTTTATTCAAAAACTAATATAGATATGAAATTTTTAATAAAAAAAAATATTCGAAAATATTATCAAGAACGGTTTTTATATAAAAACTGATCTTAATAGTTCCTATCTGGATCGGTTTTTATTCAAAAACTGATCTAGATAACTACTATTAAGATCGGTTTTATGAAAAAACCGATCCTATTAGTTTCTATTTGGAACGGTTCTTTAAAAAATATAAAACCGATCCTGATAGTATCAGTATCGCCTTCATCAGGATCGGTTGGATTCCGTTACTGATATGTGTATATAACCGATCCTGATTCCATATTTTCCACTAGTGGACTTCCCATACAGAGAGCATTGCTTTTGTCACTAAACCAAAACTTAGTTCTCAAATAATTAATAACTTGTACTTTTCTGTGGACATTTATTGTGTTCTTTTCATTGATTTTTCTATGATTTATACATTTCATATAAAAATCTCATTTTTCCTCATCGCGTCAAAGGCCAATTTAGTTTTCTCACAATTTCAAAGTGGCAAATTTTCCCACTAATTTCCATATATAGTCAATATATAGTTCTTTGCAAAAAAATTCTCACTAATTTTGTTCGGAAGTGAATCATACTTGTTTAGCTAGTATGCGGAAGGTACTTCTGCATTGATACAAAAATTCAATGGTCTGAAAACAATGATTTTGTAAAATACTTAATAAATAGTTAAAAAATTCAAAAAAAATGTAAAATTTGATCTACAAGCACATTTTAATATATTCATCGTGTGGAACAGTTTGGTTTGACTGTTTGGACTTTAAAAATGTAGAATGTAATTTGGTGTCACAAAAAAAATGTGTAAGTAGATCCCTCTTTATTTATGTATGTATATATGTGTATATTATCAGATCAGGAGCAATTTAAAGAGATGCTAACTCTCGTCTAGAAAATATATACACACACATAGAGGCATATATATACACATATATAAACACACACACACATGTACATGCTGGAAATCCAGATGAATTTTTGTAAAGAACTATATATTGACTGTATATGGAAATTTCCAGCATATACATATACATATAATATATACATGTAGAAATATATGTGTATATATATATATATATATATATATATATATATATATATATATATATATATATATATATATATATATATATATATATATATATATATATATATATATATATATATATATATAGAGTTAGGCTGGGGTGCTATGGATAGCATAGTGGCCTCCCGTGCTACGGCTCAATATTCGAGTTTTCAAAATCCAAACGGTCGATCCGAACCGTTCATCTTATTCTCCATATTAATATCTGCTTGGAGACCAAATTTTACATTTTTCTGAATTTTTTTACTATTTATTAAGTATTTTACAAAATTGTTGATCCAACGGTGGCTGCACAAAACAGTAAAACCGTTGGATTAGCGATTTTCAAAGTGGCTTAATAAATAGTAAAAAAATTCAGAAAATTATAAAATTTGGTCTCCAAGCAGATATTAATATGGAGAATAAGATGAACGGTTCGGATCGACCGTTTGGATTTTGAAAACTTGAATATTGTGCCGTAGCACGGGAGGCCACTATGCTATCCATAGCACCCCAGCCTAACTCTCTCTCTATATATATATATATATATAGAGAGAGTTAGGCTGGGGTGCTATGGATAGCATAGTGGCCTCCCGTGCTACGGCACAATATTCAAGTTTTCAAAATGCAAACGGTCGATCCGAACCGTTCATCTTATTCTCCATATTAATATCTGCTTGGAGACCAAATTTTATAATTTTCTGAATTTTTTTACTATTTATTAAGCCACTTTGAAAATCGCTAATCCAACGGTTTTACTGTTTTGTGCAGCCACCGTTAGATCAACAATTTTGTAAAATACTTAATAAATAGTAAACAAATTCAGAAAAATGTAAAATTTGGTCTCCAAGCAGATATTAATATGGAGAATAAGATGAACGGTTCGGATCGACCGTTTGAATTTTGAAAACTCGAATATTGAGCCGTAGCATAGAGGGCTCTATGCTATCCATAGCACCCCAGCCTAACTCTATATATATATATATGGTAAGGCTAAGGTACTATGGGTTGCATAGCGACCTACGGTGCTACGGCTCAATATTTGAGTTTTCAAAACTTAAACGGTTGATCCGAACCGTTCATCTTGTTCTCCATATTAATTTGTGTTTGGAGACCAAATTTTATATTTTTTGGAAATTTTTACTATTTTTTTAGATAGGTAGAAAATCAAATATCTGAATGGTGCAGAATTTTTTAGATCAACTGATTTTCTACCTATCTAAAAAAATAGTAAAAATTTTTCAAAAAATGTAAAATTTGGTCTCCAAACACATATTAATATGGAGAACAAGATGAACGGTTTGGATTGACCATTTGGATTTTGAAAACTCAAATATTGAGCCGTAGCACCATAAGTTATATAGATGTATATATACACACACACACCACACACACTTACACTATATATATACACACACAGACACCACACACACACAAACACACATGTATATAGATGTATATATATACATGTACATGTATATATATATATACATCTATATACATGTAAATGTATATCTATATACATGTAAAATTTGGTCTTCAAGCATATTTTAATATAGATTGAATATCTAACGGTTTGGATTTGTTGTTTGAACATCAAGTACTAATTATATATATATGTATATATACATACATATATATATGTATAGGAGTTGGCTACGGTGCTATGCGTAGCATAGAGGGCATCCGTGCAACGGCTCAATATTTGAGTTTTCGAAATCCTAACGGTCGATCCGAACCGTTCAACATGTTCTCCATATGAATATGTACTTGCAAACCAAATTTTACATTTTCTAGAATTTTTTTACTATTTTTTTAGATATGTAGAAAATCACTACATCTGAATGGTTTAGAATTTTTAGATCAAGTGATTTTCTAAAATAGTAAAAAAATTCTAAAAAATGCAAAATTTGGTTTGCAAGTAGATATTCATATGGAGATCATGTTGAACGGTTCGGATTTTGAAAACTCAAATATTGAGCCTTTGAACGAAGACCCTCTATGCTACGCGTAGCATATTAGCATTTTCCTATATGTATATATACATATATATATATAGAGAGAGATATATTTATCTATACACACACAAATAATTGACGTCAAGCCACCCAACAATTAATATTTACAAAGAATTATTTTTTTTGAGTTTCGAACCTATGACTTCTCACACAGAAAGCATTGCTTTTGTCACTAAACCAAAACTTAGTTCTCAAATAATTAATAACTTGTACTTTTCTGTGGACATTTACTCTGTTGTTCTTTTCATTGATTTTTCTTTGATTTATACATTTCATATAAAAATCTCTTTTTTCCTCATTGCATAAAAAGCCAATTTAGTTACCTCACAATTCCAAAGTGGCAAATTTTCTCACTAATTTCCATATATAGTCAATATATAGTTCTTTACAAAAATTCATCTGGATTTCCAGCATATAGATATAAAAACACACACACATATATATATATTTCTAGACGAGAGTTAGCACCTCTTTATATATATATATATATATATAGAGAGAGAGAGAGTTGGGCTACGGTGAGTTGCGAAATAAAGCGACTATTTTACTTCACACTCATATTTTGTGATTTGAAAAATCCAAATGACCGATCCGAACCGCTCAACATGATCTTCATATTGAAATGTGCTTGGAGACCAAATTTTACATTTTTTCAATTTTTTTTACTATTTATTAAGCAATTTTGAAAATCGCTGATCCGATGGTCCAGAAATTTTTACTGTTTTTTACTGTTCACAGCAAAACAGCAGTTTTCAAAATTGCTTAATAATTAGTAAAAAAATTCCAAAAACATGTAAAATTTGGTCTCTAAGCACATTTCAATATGGAGATCACATCTAACGGTTTACTTCGCAACTCACCATAGCCCAACTTATATATATATATATATATATATATGAGTTAGGCTGGGGTGCTATGGATAGCATAGTGGCCTCTATGCTACGGCTCAATATTCGAGTTTTCAAAATCCAAACGGTCGATCTGAACCGTTCATCTTATTCTCCATATTAATATCTGCTTGGAGACCAAATTTTACATTTTTCTGAATTTTTTTACTATTTATTAAGTATTTTACAAAATTGTTGATCCAACGGTGGCTGCACAAAACAGTAAAACCGTTGGATTAGCGATTTTCAAAGTGGCTTAATAAATAGTAAAAAAATTCAGAAAATTATAAAATTTGGTCTCCAAGCAGATATTAATATGGAGAATAAGATGAATGGTTCGGATCGACCGTTTGGATTTTTAAAACTCGAATATTGAGCCGTAGCATAGAGGCCACTATGTTATCCATAGCACCCCAGCCTAACTCTATATATATATATATATATATATATATATAGAGAGAGAGAGAGAGAGAGAGAGAGAGAGAGAGAGATGGGCTATGGTGAGTTGCAAAATAAAACGCGTTTCTACTTCACGCCGTATTTTTATTTTGAAAGTCCAAACGACCGATCCGAACTGTTAGATGTTTAATCCATATTGAAATGTGCTTGGAGACCAAATTTTATATTTTTTGATGACACCGAATTACACTCTACATTTTCAATTTTTTTAAAGTCCAAACAGTCAATCCAAACCGTTCAACACAATGAATATATTAAAATGTGATTGCATATCAGATTTTATGTTTTTTAATATTTTTACTATTTATTAAGTATTTTACAAAATCGTTGTTTTCAGACCATTGAATTTTTGTACCCATCTTAATAAATAATAGAAAATTTTAAAAAATGTGAAATTTTATCTGCAAGCACATTTTAATATATCTATCACGTTGAACGGTTTATTCGACTATTTGAACTTTGAAAATGTAGGATGTAATCAAATGTCACCAAAAAAGGGTGTAAGTGGATCCCTTCTATACATGCACACACACACACACAGATACACACACACACACACATTTATATATATATATATAGAGAGAGAGAGAGAGAGAGAGAGTAAGGCTACCATACATTGCAATTAATGCATAGGAATTTTTGTACATTAGACTATAAATCACCGGATTCAAAGTTCAAATAACCGATCCAAACTGTTGATCTTGTTCTCCATATTAATATGTGTTTGAAGACCAAATGTTACATATTTTGAAAATTTTTAACTATTTTTTTAGATTTATTAAAAATGGTTGTTTTTAAAATTTATTTTCCCCTATTAATCATCCAAATAAGAAGAGATTAAATACGTTAATCTTCCTTTAGTTCCATTCCATTCCCTTCTATTCTTCACCTCCCCTTCCTCTACTCTTCATCCAAGCAGGGTGTTATGGACCAAATACGAAAAATGTATGAAGCATGTGAAGCATAATTAAGATTTGACAAGTAAATTTTCCGAAATCTTATATTATTTTTCAAGAAATTTAAATTTAAAATTTTTAATTAGTATTCAACAAAAAATTTGTGCTAATTAAATATGATATTTATTTTCTTTAAAAGTTTAGCAAAGGAATGCAATAATATTTACGAATTTGACATTATAAACTTTGTTCAAGTGTAGATTAAAACTTACTAGCTATTCATTACGTCAATATTTCAGCAACTGTCTAATAAAGAATTAATGAATCAGGTAGATATTTTGACGGGATGTCACATTTCTTTTTGATGCAATATTAATTCATACATACCGGAATCAGATACGATGAAGACTAGATTTGAGAGATGACTAAGTTAGCCGACATCTAGGAATTGTAGTCTGGTTTTGAAAAAAATGAACTATATATTGACTATCATTAACCGTTTACTTTTCTTTATATTGACTACATATGGAAATTAGTGAGAACCCTCAATTACATGGAAATAACAGAAATTGTGCATATTTCCTCTTGACAATTCATAACCGTTTACTTTTCTAACACTAGTGGAAAAACTAAAATTAAGATCGGTTATTTACGCAGATTAGGATCGGATTTTAACCGATCCTGATCAAGGCGATACTAATACTGCACTAATCTGGATCGGTTAAAGAACTGATCCAAATAGTTTAAATTAGGATTGGTTCTATTAAATAACCGATCCCGATAGTTTGAATTAGGATCGGTTATATTTAACAACCAATCCTAATATAAATTAATTTGAATCGGTTGTATAGAATCACCGATCCTAATGTATACTAATCTGGATCGGTTCTTTTAAATAACCGATCCAGATTAATATATATTAGGATCGGTTTTTTAATAGAACCGATCCTAACTTAAAGGCCCAAATTGCACTCCAGACCCTGTCAAAAGCCCAAATCACAGCCTCAGATCCCTGAAAATTTACAAATAAGTCTCTGGGAACATAAAAAGTTCACAAATAAGTCCTTTTAAGTCCTTTTTGACCATAACTTTATCATACTAAGTCCAAATCGACTCAAATCAGTCCCAAATGAACCCAAATTCAATTCTCTTTAATTTTAGATAATATTGAAACACATCCAGGTCCCAGCCATAATCTGAAATGACCAAAATGCCCCATCTCTTGACATGTTTCATAAATAAAAGTATAAAAATGACATCCAAATGCTCCTTTCATATCATAAACATATAAATGATATTTCTTATGAATATTCTCATATTTCAAAAGTAGGGAATCATATCTTTCATGCATACATCACAACAACTGACTTAAAACAAATTCAAATTTAAATGAGAACCAACTGCATGACCAAAGTAAATCATACATGAATCCCTTTTAGCTCTATTATTCAGTTCAATCCAAATAGGCACACATCCCGAAATGCATGAGGTCTTCAGATAGACTCGAAAGGTCTTTTTGATGTAATTAACGGTGGGGGCTTGCGCCCGTTGGGAGTAAAACGTCCTCACAATCGAAAAATAATAAAATCTCCGATAACTGATCACGAACGTAGGTTATCACAAGGGGTGAACCAGGAGGAATGCAGGAAGCAAATTCCGAGTGAATGCCTTCCCCTTGGGTTCGGTGACCTGTTCACATTCGAAGAAGCGGAGCACTGAACCCAACTGGGAGCATTTCCACTCACCCACATACATAAAACCCGCACCCGTTAGCTAACCTGACGCCGTGCAACTTTCTGCGCCCTACATCTGGTTATCTGCTTTGGTTTGTAACGTGATGTACCACATTTTGAACACTCGTGAAGGTCTTTATACTCATTTCGATATAATATACAATCATTTGGACACGCATGTATTCTTTGAACTTCCAAATCCATTGGGCACGATATTTTCTTCGCTTCATAAACATTGGGTGGTATCTCGTTTCCATCCGGAAGCATTTCTTTTAAAAGCACCATATGCATTTATGGGATGTAGTTGTGTTTATCATGACAAAATAAGCACCATATATGCATTTATGTTTTTTGATTCATATAAGCAACATATAAGCAAAACTAATATTTAAACATGAGGTTTATGTTTTGTACTTACAACTTTAATTTTTGGATACCGGAACAAGTGAGATGAAGATCGTTGCACCAAATCTCTCAATAATAGCCAATCTACAAAATTAAACCATCGGAACCTAATTAAGAGATGTATATATGTAACATATGATGCATGCTAGAGTATATATGCATGCTAGAGTATACATGTGCAAATATAGGTATCAAAGCTCATATATAGCATGAATTTGCTAATCTCCACATATAAAGAAAAACTTGAAATAAAAAATGTATTAAAACTTAAAAGAGATATTTAGGGTTTATATTTTGAGCCGAATTAGAGCCAAATGGTGCTCCATTTAATAGCAAACTTGAGAAAAGAGATGATCAATTAATGAACCTGAGAAAAGAAGGGTGAGATAGCTGAATTAATGCCCTGTGAGATAGCTGCTGCGCTAATTAATGAAGGCGAGGCCTGAGGAAGAAAGAAACACAAAGATTCTGTCAAGAATCGGACTGAATTTAACTTTTAATATGCACTTTTAGGATCGGTTGTTATACAAAACCGATCCTGATACTATCAGGATCGATTTTGTATAACAACCGATCCAAATATATGATAATTAGGATCGGTTATTAGCTTATAACCGATCCTATTAGTTTATAAATTAGGATCAGTTGACCAAAAAACCTGATTTGATTAGTTTTTAGGATCGGTTTTATTAATAAACCCGATCCTGATACTATTAGTATCGGTTGGTTCATATAGCCGATCGAGATAGGCCGATCCTGATTTCAATTTTTTCACTAGTTGAGGGTTCTCACTAATTTACATATATAGTCAATATATAGAAAAGTAAACGGTTAATGATAGTCAATATATAGTTCATTTTTTTCAAAACCAGACTGCAATTCCTAGATGCCGGCTAAGGTAGACATCTCTCAAATATAGTCTTCATATCTGATTCCGGTGTGTATGAATTAATTTTGCATCAAGAAGAAATGTGGCATCCCATCAAAATATCTACCAGCTGATTAATTAATTCTTTATTAGACAGTTGCTCAAATATTGACGTAATGAATAGCTAGTAAGTTTTAATCTACACTGGAACAAAGTATATAATGTCAAATTCGTAAATATTATAGCATTCCTTTGCTAAACTTTTAAAGAAAATAAATATCATATTTAGCACAAATTTTTTGTTGAATATTAATTAAAAAATTTAAATTTAAATTTCTTGAAAAATAATATGGGATTTCGGAAAATTTACTTGTCAAATCTTAATTATGATTCAAATGCTTCATATATTTTTCGCATTTGGTCCATAACACCCTGTTTGGATGAAGAGTTCAGGAAGGGAGGGGAGGTGAGGAATAGAAGGGAATGGAATGGAATTAAAGGAAGATTAACGTATTTAATCTCTTCGTATTTAGATGATAAATGAGGGAAAATAAATATGAAAAACAACAATTTTTAATAAATCTAAAAAAATAGTAAATTTTTTCCAAAAAATGTAAAATTTGGTCACCAAACACATATTAATATGAAGAACAAAATGAACAGTTCGGATCAGTTATTTGGACTTTGAATCCGATAATTTATAGTCTAATGTAAAAAATGTCTATGCATTACAATGTATAATGGCCTTACTCTATATATATGATGACGAAGAGAACATGTAAGTTTCATATATTTAAGATGCATATGCAAGTTTCATATATTCTCTTTTGGTTCATCACACTTGTACTAGTGGAGAATGAGACAACAGGAATGGTCAAAAATAGACATCAGGAACAGACCTACGGGCGATACTGACTCAGACGTTACTGATAGTATCACTAATTAGGAACGGTCAGAGTGCCGATCCTTTTTGTAAATCAAGAATAGTCCTTTAATTATTAGTCGTCCCTGATTCCCACAATCTAGAACGGCCTTTAAAAACAGACGATCATAATTCTCACAATCTAGAATGGCCTTTTGAAAAGAGTCGATCTTGATTCTCACAATAAGAACGACTATTAAACCAATTAACCGATCTTGATACTCTAAATCAAGAACGGTCCTTAATTATAACCAATCCGGATTTGTTTTTTGGTTTAAAAAAATAATTTTAATATTTGGCCAGCTACCATATATTTTTGCTGGCCTATATATATATGAAACAAGCAACAATATTTGAAACAAACCACAGTCTGAAATATAATTGAACAATATGAAATCAAGATCAGCACATACTTAAAATTAAACATGTTCAAAGTTCATCAAATTACAGTAATCCTAAATTATTATAAAACAACACATCCTAAATTGTACTTTTCTCCACTAATATTTCTTTCAAGAAAAATTTACCCCACAATGATCGGATGTATTCAATGTTTGTTTCGTTGAAACTTTTGGGAACTGCATTTTTGAAATGATAAAAGAGCACAATTACAATTTTAATTGCATATTTTTAGAGCAAGATAAAATATGCATACCTTTAAGTTTGGAAAAACATCGAGGAAGCAAGTTATTATGTCATCCACGAACAAAATGACATAATATCCACATTCTCAACTGTCGTGTTGTTGTGGACATTGTATTAAAAACAATCAGATTCAAGACAACTAATTAAGCATGCAACTTTTCAAAATGATCAACCAAATTGCAAGGTTTCATTAACCTTTCATTATCAGTAAGGTTAAAGTCAAGGTTTGACTTGACCATGTTCCTGGACCATATTTTGATCTCTCAAAATTTTCCCCATAATTTCTAAGGTAACATCCATGTTTAGTTTTGACATTTAGTATCTGTCCTGAGAAAATAATAGAGCAGGAGAATTTGAATTGCATTCTATTGGATTGAACAATTGAGAAATTCAAGCTCCATTTGTAAGTTGTAACATCTGACTAAGAAGGAAATTAGAATAAAAATAATATTTAGCAGATTTCAGACAGAATAACCTACTAAAATTATCAAAATGTCTAAACAGGAAATGTAATATTATATAACATACATGACCCTCGATGCAATAGCTTCACTGGACTATAGAGCCACTGTACAAAATTTATATATTTAGCTACTTTACATTATTTCATACCTTATAACTTGTTTCTTCTGGTCTTTCCTTGTTGTTTTCTAAGTTGAGGTATAATACCAAACTGTGGATCTCTTGTTAATTAAACAGTAATTTGACTTGGTTACTATTTGCTCTGGTACGTACTGGTATGGTGTCAGTACCTATGAAACTTTAATTAACTGACATGGACTTGCGTCATTTGAAATACATGATTGAAATATTGTTACAGTCGAAACAACAATTTTGAGTCTTTTTTACTAAAAAAAATATTATTTACTCAAATAACTTGAGTCTTTGTTGACAAAAGTAAATCAGCTGCATATATATTTCTATTTTTAAGGTGTATAAAGCAGATTTGTACCCTTTTTAGTACTGTTAAGTGTCAAAATGACGATCTGTTACTTTGCGGATTCTATATGACCATATACACATATGATTTTCTCGTGGCACATCAATGACATGCATTCATACTTGCATTAAAGTTAACAAAAAATTGAGACTCTAAAAATTGTGGACATGTGAAAAATGAGCAAATAGTAACTAACCAATTGCAAGATTTCATTAACGGTGTGCCGTAATTTTTCATTTTTTTTTCGGTCTTCAGCATGCCAATGCAATAATTTCGCATTAACGGAGAGATACCATAATACTTTTGCCGGAGGTCCTTTTGTTAATTTAGATTCATCACTGTTATCATTGGTTACCTTGTGTTTTATGTAACGTGAACAATCATATTGGGTTCAGGATTTTTTAAAGCTCATCTTCCCCTCTACATGTTCGCAAAGCCAGGTCAGTGTCACTGACTTATCAATTATTCTTCATAGATCAGTATCATAAGAATCAGATTATACCGGCGTTTGGAATTACTGAATCATATGGTGATAACATCTCATATATGACATCTGGTCAATTGACTTTTGCTGCCCAGACAATATCCTTTTTGTCAATATCTGGGTATACGAAGAATATTATACGCATCTTTAAACACATCATGTGAAAATATGATTTTGATCATAAATATTAAAAGCGTTTGAGCCAGAGGCGGAGGGACGCTACTAGAATTCTAACTTTTATCAAGGGCACGCAAAGGGCTTGTTCCAAAGTGGCGAAGTTGACATATGAGAAGTGGAGGGAGGAGGAAAAATCTGATATATGACATTAGAAAAATTGTATACGTATCTTTAAACACATCTGTGAAAATATGATTTTGATCATAAATATTAAAAGTGTTTGAGCAATAGTTGTCAGTGTTAATCATTCTCAGCAGCATTTAAAGTCGATCCGTGCGATCCACTTTAAAATTTGTGCACACAAATTATTAGCGAGGCACACACGAATCTTAAAGCGTATCAGACCCAAATTTGTTTCTCATGACCATCAGATCCGAACTTTTCTTGGGATGGAAATGAGTGAAAAGCTAGCAACAATTATGAAGATAATAATTTCCTTTTAAGTACTTCACTTATCGTGCTTACATGGGACACAAATTAATAATTTAAATTAAAGATGTACATTTTTCATGCTATATTTTTTATAAGGCATACCTTTTAATTTTATCAAATTTTAAACAAATTTGACATCATTTTACCTATATATTTGAAATGGAACGACATTATTCTGCTGTTGATCTGCAACTATTTTGGAAATTTGGATGGTTTAAAACCATTCAAATTGTTGGAGTTAGAAAAGTTGTATACTCCAGATACCCTTTTACAGATAAAACAAATTAGGTGGTAACTGGCAAGGCATTTTCCCATAGAGTAAGCAGGTAAAGAATTTCTATAGAGACTAAGCAAAACTGCTGCATGCAGCTGAGAGGATAACCTCATTTTTTATAAGTGTCGTCATCCCCTCAAGTTTTGCTATAAATTACTTGTAATCATATAACACTTTTGAGGAAAGAAAAAAGACACTCTTAGATAGCAAAAATGGTGCCTCTTCCAGAGATGATCTTTACTGTCATGAAGGTTCTGTCACAACTCCTTATATCTTTGTTATTTATCTTCATAATTTACTTGAGTGTAAAGAGAAGAAACTTCTCGAAATGCCCTGAAAAGTTGCCACCAATGCCTCCAAAGCTTCCACTCATAGGAAACCTCCACCAAATAAACTCTTTTTACCATCAATCACTCTATTCACTATCTCTGAAATATGGGTCCCTCATGCTACTTCATTTTGGTGAAGTACCATGGCTTATTGTTTCTTCATCAGATATGGCATGTGCCATCCTACGGACCCGTGACCTCACCTTTGCCACCCGGCCTTCTGCTGTCGTCACTGACATCATTCGTTTTTGTGACCTGGCCTTTGAACCCTACGGTGAGGATTGGAGGCAATTGAAAAAGATCTTCACAGTCCATTTAATGAATACCAAAAAGATTGCCTCCTATACAACAATTCAAGAGGAGGAAGTTAGTAATTTGATTGCGAAGATTAGCCACCATGCCTCCAAGTCAAGAGGGGATCCTATAGAATTAAGCAAGGTTTTGTTCTCGTTCATGTTTGATGTAATTTGTAGGACCGTTTCTGGAAAATTCATTATGGAAGAACAGAGGTATGCCATGATCCAAGAAGTGGTGGAGGAGAGTTTTCGTTTAATTGGACGATTTAGTATTGGGGATTTGTTTCCTTCTTTGTCATGGTTAGAAGGGCTTATAGGATTGAGCAGGAGGGTTCGTATAAATAGAAATAAGTGGGATCTGTTGTTGGAAGAGATAATTCAAGCTCATATTCAGAGTGGAGAGAATAACGAGGGACCAAACAATTTTGTTGATATTTTACTTAGTTTGAAGAATGATCCTAGCATCAACTTTGATCTCACCATGGATCAAATGAAGGGGCAATTAGCAGTAAGCTTCGTATATTTATTTTTATTTTTGGAATTTTCAAATCATTGAACTTACCTATGAAAGTGGAGTCCTGTATTCTGAACTGCAAACATAAGATAAGCTTATATATGTAATCATTATGTCAATGGCCTCAGGATATGAAGAAATATATTACAGCTATTACAATTGCTAAATGGATGAACATGACAAAAAAAAAGGATAAAAAAAATTAATTATGCAATTATATCAAACACCTTGAGTTTATAACTATATCCACTTCTCAATCAAAATATTCAGGATGCATTTGCTGCTGGAATTGACACAACATACATCACCATAGATTGGACAATGTCTGAGCTCATAAAAAACCCTAAATCCATGAAGAAGCTACAAGAAGAGGTCAGGGGAGTAGTAAAGCATGGTGACATGGTGAGATCAGAAGATCTGAACCAAATGAGCTACCTAAAAGCGGTAATCAAAGAAACCCTACGGCTACATCCTCCTCTCCCTTTGCTGCTTCCAAGGGAATCAATGGAAGAATGTGAAATAAATGGTTTCATAATTCCTAAAGGAACCAAAGTACTTATCAATGCCTGGGCCATTGCGAGGGAGGCAAAATCATGGGAGGTGCCCGAGGAGTTCCTGCCAGAACGATTCATTGGTAGTCAAGTGGACTACAAAGGCACTGACTTTCAGCTCATCCCATTTGGAGCAGGACGCAGAATTTGTCCTGGTATATTGTTTGGTACAGCCACTTCAGAGCTTGCAGTAGCAAATCTCATACATCGTTTCGATTGGGAGTTGCCTCATGGAATGACAAGGGAGGAGTTCAACATGGGTGAGTCACCGGGATTTACCGTACATAGGAAGGATGACCTCCGGCTTGTTGTTAAAAATGTTCACACATCATATTAGATATTAGTGTCTTTTTTTTTATTATAGCGGAATAAACGGCAGTTTATGTAAAATAATATTTGGTAAGATATATAAGAGATTTATGATGGTATGTTCAGAGAAATGATTATACTGCGGTAATACTAATACCACATTTCATATTTTCAATGTAATAATTTGGGTAATGATCAATTTAGGTACTATATATTAGCATTGATTTTGTTCCTTTTTCATGATTTCCACAATATTCTCTCAAGTATATGATCACCTAACAATTGCAAAGCGTTATCACATGACAAGATAGGTATAAGCATCAATTAATGCTGACAAATAGTTTATACCTCTATGCATGTTGTCAGGAATCTGAGAGAATATGCACTCTCTTTGGTTACCCCTCTCTGTGTTTGGTATGCTAGATTATTGCATAAAAGAGCAAGTATCTAAGAGCAATGAATATCAATTTTATTATGTCCAAGTTATGAAGTTTGTTTTGCCGCATACCAGCAGGGAATTGCAGAATTTCATTAAACAATGCCCATAGCTAGGCTTCATTTCATTTCCCAACCTTGTGACTTACATCAGCTACAGTTTAAAAAAGTCATCACCACAATTACAACAAGATCCCCCAGAGTGTATTCTATTCCCCATTTGTATCAGATAGCTCTGGCCTCTTTCTATCCTGTTCAAATAACAATAATAGGTAGGTCCGTAGGTGTTGTTGAGAAATTCCATTTTTCTGTTGTGCCTCTTTTTGGCAAACTGTCCGCCAGGTCTTTTTGGCGGCATCTGTGGACATGGTGACAATTCAGCCCCTTATAATGACCATGTGTCTTTAAGATATTGGCAATCAGATTTGAATCCTAGTTTGGGCTAAACCTCGTCCATTACCAGTGAGACTGAGTGAAGCGAACTCAAACTCAATTTCACTAATAATCGGACATTCAGAGGAACAAAGGAACAAACTTTATGTATTTCATCAAAATTGTAAAGATACAGAAGCAATGGCGTGAACGCCTTTGAACAAGGGAACAAGAGATTTTATCACAAAATTCACTAAAAAAACAATCTGTAAAGATAAAGCCTATATATAGGCGACTCCAACGAACTAGCCTGCTGTTATTCTTATTCGTCCGATCTTCCAATTGAATCTCGGCCTGACACCTCAGTAGCCATGCTAACTACAGTACTGACAGCGCACAACAAACTCTAACTTCTTTCTTTAATTCACCTCAATTTCCCCTTTCAACATCCCCTCCATTTCTGGCCTGTTGGGTCCCACCTGGCAGCTTCTCACATAATTTGAGTTTACTGACCGCATCGCTGCCCTGCTTGCCCCCTTCCTTCAGTTCTTCTATCGCTATAGCCCTTTCTCCAATTTCATTTGTAATTTCACCCAAATTGAGCTGCACTCGTGACACTGAGGACCCTATCCACATGAAGAACTGGATCTCAGTCTCACTGTTCAAAGCGGCGCTGCACTGGGTGGACCCAAGAGCTCGGTGCCTGGTCAATTGGTCTTGGTTTGAATATATGACCCGTATGTTTTAGAGGCCGAACTTGAACAATCAAATTCGTTTGAGATTTCTGAAAGCCTATCTTAACCCTCTACATTTTCACAAGGCCAGGTCAGGGCTACTTCACTTGTCAAGTTTTCTTAAGAGCATAGCTTCAAGATATATTGAATTGGTTTCACATGATAAATCTAGATTATTAAAACTGATCTATTTCATGAAGTATGTGTTTACGTGCAATATTTATAATTTTTTGCATTAATTTAATATAGCAAAGTGTTCAAAACATAATAATTTTTTTATTAAAATGTACTTATATATTTTGACTGCTTGATTTTATACTAAACTAATTCAAAATTTATAAATTTTGCTAATAAACTCATTATTTACGAAGTTAACTCATTCTAAATGTACTCTCTCATTTATTAATTAGTCTTTACAGTGTAAAAGAGATTACATGAGACCAGTCATGTGGGATTACTAATATTGTTTGGTCAGAAGGTGCCAAAGTAAGAACTAGTCTTTGGTCTAGCCTTTGATCTCTATGTAAAGATCATGGGTTCGAAATCCGAATATAAGAAATCTTTTATTGTATTAATAATAGTATTAAATAATTAGGTGACTTAACCTTCAATCTTAAAAGAAAAGAAAAAAAAAAAAAAAAAAAAAATTGTCAAAGTGGCGAAGTTGACATCTGAGAAGTGGAGGGAGGAGCAAAAATCTCATATATGACATTAGAAAATATCCTTTTTGTCATTATCTGGGTATAAAATTGTATACGTATCTTTCAACACGTCATGTGAAAAAGAAAAATGGGGGCCGCTATATTGAATTCGTATCCTCTGAGATATCTCAAACTTTGCGTGACTTTATAGAAAATCCCAACCGTTTAAATACGTTCTGCACGAATCTCAAAGCACACGTAGTAGTGACCCCCTACATCACCCCCCAATAGGCACCCGACACGTCGGTCACGCAAAAGTTGAGATATCTCAGAGGATACGCACTCCGCTATATTGACCTCCCGTGGTATTTACGAAAATGAATGACACTCTATAATCCTATTTTGGTTAACCCAGATCTCATACATGACCCAATATAAATGTCATTATTAGAATATATAAGAAATTGTGAAGTATGACCTATTCTAGTTTTGATAGGACAGCTTGGATGTAATCCATATTAATTAAAAGGGAGAATTTCATGTTTCCCCTCAAAAACTTTAATATTACGTATTACCCCCTCAAAAGTTTATGATATCATATTTACCCTTCAAAAGTTTAGAAACTCACATATTTATCCAATTCATCAACTTTTTCATTAATTTCAAAATATTCAACCTTTTAAATTCATAATTCTCATTATACCCTTGTGAGAAGAAATTAATGTCCTCCCTAATGTCTAAGCCTCTGTGGCCGGTCTAGTAAAAACAAAAGTGAGACTGTAACGCCTCTGAATTCGGGTATATTTTAAATTTAGAATCCTAATTAGAACAAAATATAAATAAGAATAATATATATATAGTTCAGAAAATAAATTATAAAAGGACAATCAAATAAATAGAAAAAAAAAAAACGTTTTATTTATTTAATGAAAGGTATATCCAAATTCTGCAAACAAATTTTAATTATATATATACTTAGCCCAATTAGAAAGCCCAAATTAGAAAAAAATGCAAATCTAAATTAAGTCCAATTCCCACCCATATAACCTATCCCTCTCCTCTCTCCTTCCACAGCCAACCCTCCTCTCTTCTTCTGTAAGTCTCTTTCTCTCTTTCTCTTTCTCTTTTTCTCTCTTTCTTTCTCTTTTCCCTCTTGGCCGCCCCTCCTCTCCTCTTGGTTGCCGCCGGCCACAAGCCAGCCACCACCCGAACTCTCTCTCTCTCTTGGCCGAAACCCCTTCCCCACTCCTCCTCCTTGGCCGAGCACCCCCCAAAGCCGACCCCCTTCCCTTGCTGCTGCCGCCGGCCGAACCACCCCAACCCAAGAACCAAACCCGAAATCCTCTAACCTAGACCCGAACCCCTCTCTCCCAAAACCCAAACCCGAAACCCTCTAACCCTAGACCCGAACCCCTCTCTCCCAAAACCGAAAACCCAAGACCTAGACCCGAAAACCCTAAGATTGAATTCAAAAACCCTAGCCTAGACCCGAAACCCAATAACCCGAAACCCATTAACCCTAGAGTGTGATCCTATGAACCAAAATTTGCTTCAGGGGGGCAAGCCCCCCTAAGACCCCTGTGGATATACGGGGTAAGGAAACCAAAACTTAAACCCAATAACCCAATATCCGAACCGAACCCCTTCCCTCTTTAAAGTCAATTAAATTAGTACGAGGATCAAGGTTAATACCAATTTAATAATACCAAATTGAACTGTGGGGGAAACTGAATTGAGGGTTTTAATTATGTGTAAATTCTTTGGATTTAAAAAGAAATAAGAAGTTAATTAAGCGTTTAAAACTTAGGAGCAAACCGCGTGAATTTAGGAGACGCTGAGAATACGCGAGATCCTGACAACCGCTCAAACGAAGGCACTGAAAATACAGGTGCGGGTTCCTGGTCTTTTTACAAATAATACAAAAAATGCATGGATTGAGGTAAGTAGTCCTTTTTCTTAATCTGGTGGATAAACTGCATGTTGTGAATGTCGAACAATCGTTTGAATTTGTGTAGAATTGCATGATAGGAACTCTTGATGCATGAAATTGAATTGACAGGAATTGAATTGGGAATTTGAGAATGGGGAACTTGAATGAATCGTTTTAAATTGGGGCCGTCCGTGTGAGGCGGCTCTGCATGTGTTTTTTTGAAAAGCGGGCTGTCCATGTGTGGCAGCCCAGTGTGTGAACAGGACAGAACAGAACAGAACAGAACAGAACAGAACGGGTCGCCAAATTCGCGGCGGTTCGCCGGATGGGTCCCCGAAATGGCCCATCTAGAGTGTGATAATCGGGTCGTCCTTGCGTGGCGATTCGCCGGGTTTCCATGTGCGGGCATGGATTCCCAGAGTGTGGAATTTTAAAACCTTTTGAAATGAGTTAGAAAGGGGCGGGAATAAAAACTGGTTATTTTAAAGTGATTTGCATATCCTAATCGATAGGGACATGGGGAAAAATTCAAAAACCTTCTTTTTATGTTATTTGGGGAATTAAATGCATTGATTTGTAAAAGCACCGGGCTGGAACTAAATCCCGCACTGAGAGTTAGTTCGATCTCTCACCGTACCACCTGTTATGTGGGTTCCAGGAAACGAAGAAGAAAGCATGGAGGAAGGCCGCGGGTGAGGAAATTAGCGGAAGTTGTTAAGATAGCCACTATCTGTTTATTTTATATTTGTATGAACAATATTTTGTGTGGACATGGCAGTGACTGTTTGACTAGCCATGTCTGACATATTGTCCCTTTTTTTGTTTGTTTGTGAACTCCATTTACTTTTAAATAAAGTGGCTTGTTGAATGTTTTTTTATTGATGATGTATGTGATGTGCTTAACGCCTAGCGCATAAATGCGCGGCGGGTTGTCCGGGGGTGTGACAGAGACCAACTGAAAAATTAATGTGCTCCTTTCATCCTTCAACCATACCAGTAAAAATATATTTGAGAAACCATTTCTATCCCAATTAAGAAACACAACTAGAGTTTAACATCTATGGTTTGGAGTTTCATATGTTGGATCATAATACAACGTTGAGCTTATATGTAATATAATTATGAATTGTTTACTGTCACATATGATTGTCATGTAGAACAATTTAGACAAAGATCAAATTATTGATGGACAGATTCTGAAATTTGCAATTAAGAAAACTGATTTTAGAACTCTGAGTACTTAGCCAAATTTTGGAAACTTCAGGACAACACAGGAAAAAGTCCGAGTCTAGTGTGAATGCACTCAGGACTTAGACAAAATTTGGGGTTGAAAGTTGATGAGTGTAAATTAGGTATATTTTTATCTAGGATTTTATATCGATAACTTAACCAATTTTCATGCATTTAGATTAACTTAGCATAATTTAGCTTAGAAATATATCAAGAACCAAGTTACTGTCGTTTGCTCATTATATTTGTAGTTTTAAAACATTTGCAAGCTTTGGAACGGTCTCTGGGGCACTTGGTGCGATCGTATCCACTTTGAAAGAAGCCTTGATAAATCAAGAATCAAGTTACTGTCAAAAGTCAATTTAAATTACAGGAAATGATAGATCTTCTCGCAAGCTTTCCGAAAAGTTGTAAAACACAGAAAACGGAGCTACGGACAAGGAGTTATGCCCATTTGAAGTTCAGTTCACAGCCTAGACAGAGGCTTCGTGCGGGTGAAGATGTAGTCCAGCCAGCCCGCACAGTCCACAGCGCGGAAATCCGTGCAGCTACCCCTGGCCGCACAGTCCAAATCCGAAAATTCCAACTTTCGACATCTTTTCGTATTTCGACCATATCTTGGTCATACGAATTCCGTTTTAGGCAAATAAAAGCTTGCTGGAAAGAGGACAACAAGATCTACAATTATAGGAAGGTTATAAATCAGAATTTGTGATGCCCAGGTCACAGGAATCCTTCTAGTAAGCCATCAGCTGATATCTATTGTCATATCTCATGACATCTTGATTGATTCACCTTCCATCATTGGTTGCTTCTTCCCTAAGTCACAAAATAGCTATAAATAAAGGGGAGGCAGCAGGAGGAATGGCATCTCCCCTTTGGAGGGAAGCTGCCTTTACCACCATCAAACCCTAATCATCTTCTCCATCCATCTCATCTCTCAAGTGACTCAAAGGCGCTAAGGATTGAAGAACTTGGCGGATCTCGAGGAGCTTGCAAGGAAGAACTGAGGCGTAACTTCGGAATTTGTGTATTCTATTTCTCTTGTTATTTTCTTGATTTTACTTGTATGGATTATTTGTTTTCTATCATATCATGGATGTTATTATTTTTGCATCCATGAAAGGCTAATTTTCTCTCTAAGGGCTTAGGTTGTAGCATGAACTTGTGTTAGTTTATTTACTTAAATGTTCTCTTTATAATGATTGACTTGTCTTGATGTTTGGTTTTATTTTATATATTTGTGAGTCATGCATGATTTGTGATTTAGTAATCGAACCTTGTTAGGGTGGTGACAGTACTTTAGCATTTAGGGTGTATGATGAAAAAGATACCATTTGATTGTATACAAATAACCTTAAGATGGTAGATACAGGTGGATTCCCAATCTACCCCCGGAACCATAGAACAAAATACTGTACCAAGTAATAGTAGTATATGTTTCCTATTAAATAACTCAATTAGGTGGATGAGAGCCCTAATTAAGAGGTATATTAACATGGATCCATGAATTATGAAAGGTAGTTGTAGAAATTAGAATTCCCATCAAGATCATGGCATGAATTTAGAGAACTCCAAAAGTAAATAGATTAACCAAGTGATTGTATACCGAAAGCTCTTAGACCTTGTTATCTTAATTTACAAAACACCTTTTATTCGCATTTAATTTAGTTTCTTGTTACCAACCAACTATTTTGGGTATTGAACCCACATTTAGTTACTTGCAACAAAACCCCCCCTTTTTTTAATAACTTGCAATTTATTTAGTTTTAATTTAGTTTTAGTAAAAATTACAATTGCCTTAGTCTTTGGATCGATACCTCATTACTACAATAATAGATTATGAGCTTGCAATTGATCTACTTTGTGTTTTTAGGTTTATAAATGTAAAGCATTTGCGTGATAATTAGTTCCAAATAAATATCCTTAAAATTCACAACAAAAGTCCAGTGCAGACGTACTCAGGACTTAGGCAAAATTTGGGGTTGAAAGAAAAGTAGTTATTTGGATGCGTCTCAACCCAGTGCGGACGCAGTGAGTCCCAGTGCGGCTGCGCTCGCGGTGCCAGATGTGTAGGATGTAAGCACATTTTAATATGTCTATCATGTTGAACGGTTTATTCGACTGTTTGAACTTTGAAAATGTAGGATGTAATCCAATGTCACCAAAAATGGTGTAAGTGGATCCCTTCTATACACACACACACATATATATACAACACACACACACACACACACACACACACACATATATATATAGAGAGAGAGTAAGGCTACCATACATTGCAATTATTGCATAGGCATTTTTGTACATTATACTATAAATCACCAGATTCAAAGTTCAAATAACCGATCCAAACTGTTCATCTTGTTCTTCATATTAATATGTGTTTGGAGACCAAACTATACATATTTTGGAAAAAAATTTACTATTTTTTTAGATTTATTGAAAATCGTTGTTTTTCAAATTTATTTTCCCTCATTAATCATCCAAACACGAAGAGATTAAATTAAATACGTTAATCTTCCTTTAGTTCCATTCCATTCCCTTCTATTCTTCACCTCCCCTTCCTTCCTCTACTCTTCATCCAAGCAGGGTGTTATGGACCAAATACGAAAAATGTATGAAGCATGTGAAGCATAACTAAGATTTGACAAGTAAATTTTCCGAAATCTTGTATTATTTTTCAAGAAATTTAAATTTAAAATTTTTAATTAGTATTCAACAAAAAATTTGTGCTAAATATGATATTTATTTTCTTTAAAAGTTTAGCAAAGGAATGCTATAATATTTATGAATTTGACATTATATACTTTGTTCCAGTGTAGATTAAAACTTACTAGCTATTCATTACGTCAATATTTCAGCAACTGTATAGGTCTAATAAAGAATTAATGAATCAGGTAGATATTTTGACGGCATGTCACATTTCTTCTTGATGCAATATTAATTCATACATACCGGAATCAGATATGATGAAGACTAGATTTGAGTAGAGGTGCTATCGGGTCGGGTCGGGTCTAGATACTATTATATTTGGTTCTGTATTCTAAAAGTGTTTGGGTCTGAATTTCGATCCATACACTTATCTGTTTCAATCCGGGTCGGGTACGGATCCAGATACCTATCTATCCGTAGATATTTCGGGTGCAGTCTTTCGGTTCCAGGTAAATAGATACCCATAACTTGTTTGTAAATTATCAGATCCGGTACGGATACGGGGTGGTTCCGGATCTAGAGCGGGCATATGTCACAAAAAAATCAAGAGGATGGAAAGAAAATAACTTTTGAAATTAAAAATATTAAAGAAGAGATATAATTTTTAAAAATTAAAATATTAGAGATGACGATTTCTTTTTCGGTTCCAAAAATCTATGAATGGAATACTAATAATTTGTAGAAAGGACATTTCAATGAGAGCAATAAATTTTCATTATTATGCGAAGGATATCAAGGCAAATATTGAAGGATGTATTCATAGTAATAAATTTTATTTAAAAAATTAATGCGGCTTGCATGGAAGGAATAAATTTGACATTCATCTATGTGTACATAGTGAATATGTGACTGCATTCTATTTTATCACATCAAAAAAAGTACTGGACTCACCACGGCTTATGCAAAAATTAATATGCAAAGTTGTACTTTTATATATTAATAGTTATTAGTATATGTTTTATCAGGTATTTATACATGTATCGGGTCGGGTTTGGTTATGGATCAGATAATTAAATGAAAACCATATCCTACCCATTACAGTATCGGTTCCGGGTCGGATATTAAATTATTAATTTTGTAACCATACCCATAATTTAACTGGTTATATTTTTTAAACCATACCCTATCCAAATTAATCGGATCCGGGTCGGATCCGGTTCCGGATCGGATTCGGGTAATCGGATAAAAGTAGCACCTCTAGATTTGAGAGATGACTAACTTAGCCGGCATCTAGGAATTGTAGTCTCGTTTTGGAAAAAATGAACTATATATTGACTATCATTAACCGTTTACTTTTCTATATATTGACTATATATGGAAATTAGTGAGAACCCTCAATTACATGGACATAACGGAAATTGCGCATATTTCCTCTTGACAATTCATAACTGTCTACTTTTCTAACAACGCACGTTAGGATCGGATTTTAACCGATCCTGATCAAGACGATACTAATACTACACTAATATGGATCCGTTAAAGACCTGATCCAAATAGTTTAAATTAGGATTGGTTCTATTAAATAACCGATCCCGATAGTTTGAATTAAGATCGGTTATATTAAACAACTGATTCTAATATAAATTAATCTGAATCGGTTGTATAGAATCACTGATCATATGTATACTAATCTGGATCAGTTCTTTTAAGTAACTGATCCAGATTAATATATATTAGGATCGGTTTTTTAATAAAATCAATCCTAATAGGAACGGTTATTTAATAAAAAAACATTCCTATTCATACAAATAGAAACGGTCATTCAATAAAAAAGTGTTCCTATTCATACAAATAGGAACGGTCATTTATTAAACAACCATTCCTATTTGTACAAACAGGAATACCTTTTTATTAAACGACCGTCCTTCATTATATAAATAGGAACGCCCGATCAGCCGACCCTGATTAAAGGAACTATCAGTATCCCCTGGGTCAGTAACGCGCATAGGTTCGTTCCTGATAGGCATTTTTGACCGTTCCTAGGAACGTGTATTCTCCACTAGTGAATAATTAATAACTTGTACTTTTCTGTGGTCATTTATTGTGTTGTTCTTTTCATTGATTTTTCTATGATTTATACATTTCATATAAAAATCTCATTTTTCCTCATCGCGTCAAAGGCCAATTTAGTTTTCTCACAATTTCAAAGTGGCAAATTTTCCCACTAATTTCCATATATAGTCAATATATAGTTCTTTGCAAAAAAATTCTCACTAATTTAGTTCGGAAGTGAATCATACTTGTTTAGCTAGTATGCGGAAGTTACTTCTGCATTGATACAAAAATTCAATGGTTTGAAAACAATGATTTTGTAAAATACTTAATAAATAGTTAAAAAAATTCAAAAAAATGTAAAATTTGATCTACAAGCACATTTTAATATATTCATCGTGTGGAACAGTTTGGTTTGACTGTTTGGACTTTAAAAATGTAGAATGTAATTTGGTGTCACAAAAAAAAAGTGTAAGTAGATCCCTCTTTATTTATGTATGTATATATTATCAGATCAGGAGCAATTTAAAGAGATGCTAACTCTCGTCTAGAAAATATATATACACACACATAGAGGCATATATATACACATATATAAACACACACACACACATGTACATGCTGGAAATCCAGATGAATTTTTGTAAAGAACTATATATTGACTGTATATGGAAATTTCCAGCATATACATATACATATAATATATACATGTATATATATAGAGAGAGAGAGAGAGAGAGAGAGAGAGAGAGAGAGAGGTGGGCTACGGTGAGTTGCGAAGTAAAATGCGTTTCTACTTCACGCCATATTTTTATTTTGAAAGTCCAAATGACCGATCCAAACCGTTAGATGTTTAATCCATATTGAAATGTGCTTGGAGACCAAATTTTATATTTTTTGGAATTTTTTTGCTATTTATTAAGCATTTTTGAAAATTGCTGTTTTGCTGTGAACAGTAAAAAAACAGTAAAATTTTCTAGACCATCAGATCAGCGACTTTCAAAATTGCTTAATAAATAGTAAAAAAATTCCAAAAAATGTAAAATTTGGTCTCCAAGCACATTTCAATATGGAGAACAAGATGAACGGTTCGGATCGACGTTTTGAACTTTAAAATCGCAAAATATGAGCGTGAAGTAAAATAGTCGCTTTACTTCGCAACTCACCGTAGCCTAGCTCTATATATATATATATATATATATATATATATATATAGAGAGAGTGGCTAAGCTCAAATCGTTTGTTCCTGGGCTCAGGAACAAACGATTGGGTTCTCCAACTTCCGAAGTTCAAACGGCCGATCCAAACCGTTAGATGTTTAATCTATATTAAAATGTGCTTGGAGACAGAATTTTATATTTTTTGAAATTTTTTTACTATTTATTAAGAGGGTTTGAAAGTCGCTGTTTTTTTATGGTGCAGAATTTTAATAAAAACAGCAACTTTCAAACCCTCTTAATAAATAGTAAAAAAATTCCAAAAAATATGAAATTTTGTCTCCAAGCACATTTTAATATGGATTAAACATCTAACGGTTTGGATCGGCCGTGTGAACTTCGGAAATTGGAGAACCCAATCGTTTGTTCCTGAGCCCAGGAACAAACGATTTGAGCTTAGCCATTCTCTCTCTCTCTCTATATATATATATAGAGTGAGGCTATGGTACTATGCATATCACGGGTGGTTACCGTGCTACGGCTCTATATTTGAGTTTTCAAATCCTAATGGTCAATCCGAACCGTTCATCTTGTTCTCCATATTAATATGTGTTTGGAGACCAAATTTTACATTTTTTGAAAATGTTTTACTATTTTTTTAGATATTTAGAAAATCACTTGATCTGAAAATTCTGGACCATCCAAAAACAG
Organism: Carex rostrata; assembly: GCA_964058875.1. Classification (NCBI taxonomy): domain Eukaryota; kingdom Viridiplantae; phylum Streptophyta; class Magnoliopsida; order Poales; family Cyperaceae; genus Carex; species Carex rostrata. The sequence goes on from CAXKVT010000054.1 coordinate 3,019,444, forward strand.
TGATTTTCAATAAATCTAAAAAAATAGTAAAAAAATTTCAAAAAATGTAAAATTTGGTCTCCAAACACATATTAATATGGAGAACAAGATGAATGGTTTGGATCGACCGTGAGGATTTGAAAACTCAAATATAGAGCCGTAGCACGGTAACAAATCGTAATATGCATAGTACCATAGCCTCACTCTATATATATATATATATATGGGTAAGGCTAAGGTGCTATGGGTTGCATAGCGACCTACGGTGCTACGGCTCAATATTTGAGTTTTCAAAACTTAAACGGTCGATCCGAACCGTTCATCTTGTTCTCCATATTAATATGTGTTTGGAGACCAAATTTTATATTTTTTGGAAATTTTTACTATTTTTTTAGATAGGTAGAAAATCAAATATCTGAATGGTGCAGAATTTTTTAGATCAACTGATTTTCTACCTATCTAAAAAAATAGTAAAAATTTGGTCTCCAAACACATATTAATATGGAGAACAAGATGAACGGTTTGATTTGACCATTTGGATTTTGAAAACTCAAATATTGAGCCGTAGCACCGTAAGTTATATAGATGTATATAGATGTATACACACACACACACACCACACACACATACACACACACACACACACACCACACACACATACACACAAACACACACACACACACCACACACACTTACCCTATATATATACACACACACACATGTATATAGATGTATATATATATATATAGAGGAGGGTTAAAATGCACCCTCTTTTTGTGCTCCTAACGTGCACCCTCTCCTCATATCTTCATTTTCAAAGTTCAAATAGTTGATTCGAACATTCCAACGTGTTCTTCATATTAAAATGTGCTTGGAAACCAAATTTTACATTTTTTGAAATTGTTTTACTATTTTTTCAGAATTTTTTAAAATCATCACTTTGCTGAATTTTTTATTATTGTTTAGTTTAATAAAAAATTCTTGAAAAATAGTAAAAAATTTCTAAAAAATGTAAAATTTGGTCTCGAAGCACATTTTAATATGAAGAACACGTTGGAAGGATCGAATCAACTATTTGAACTTTGAAAATGAAGATACGAGAGAAGGGTGCACGTTAGGAGCACAAAAAGGAGGGTGCATTTTAACCCTCCTCATATATATATATACATGTACATGTATATATATATACGAGTTAGGCTACTATGACATTGGTGTTATTTGAAATTAAATAACACCAACTTTTAAATCCTTAGATCTGCCTTGAGATTCGTAATATCCGCTTTTACTGTTCAAGCACTTAATTTTGTACGAATCTCAAGGCAGATCTAAGGGTTTAAAAGTTGGTGTTATTTAATTTCAACTAACACCAATGTCATAGTAGCCTAGCCCATATATACACATCTATATACATGTGTGTGTGTGTGTGTACATGTTCAAACAACAAATCTAAACTGTTAGATGTTCAATCTATATTAAAATGTGCTTGGAGATCAAATTTTATACTTTTTGAAATTTTATTAATATTTATTAAGCTGGTTTTGAAAACCGCTGTTTTTATTAAATTTCTGCAGCATTGTAAAACAACGGTTTTCAAACCAGCTTAATAAATAGTAAAAAAATTCCAAAAATGTAAAATTTGGTCTTCAAGCACATTTTAATATAGATTGAATATCTAATGGTTTGGATTTGTTGTTTGAACATCAAGTACTAATTATATATATATGTATAGGAGTTGGCTACGGTGCTATGCGTAGCATAGAGGGCATCCGTGCAACGGCTCAATATTTGAGTTTTTGAAATCCTAACGGTCGATCCGAACTGTTCAACATGTTCTCCATATGAATATGTACTTGCAAACCAAATTTTACATTTTCTAGAATTTTTTTACTATATTTTTAGATATGTAGAAAATCACTAGATCTGAATGGTTTAGAATTTTTAGATCAAGTGATTTTCTAAAATAGTAAAAAAATTCTAAAAAATATAAAATTTGGTTTGCAAGTACATATTCATATGGAGAACGGTTCGGATTTTGAAAACTCAAATATTGAGCCTTTGAACGAAGACCCTATATGCTACGCGTAGCATATTAGCATTTTCCTATATGTATATATACGTATATATATAGAGAGAGATATATTTATCTATACACACACAAATAATTGACGTCAAGCCACCCAACAATTAATATTTACAAAGAATTATTTTTTTTGAGTTTCGAACCTATGACTTCTCACACAGAAAGCATTGCTTTTGTCACTAAATCAAAACTTAGTTCTCAAATAATTAATAACTTGTACTTTTCTGTAGACATTTACTGTGTTGTTCTTTTCATTGATTTTTCTTTGATTTATACATTTCATATAAAAATCTCATTTTTCCTCATTGCATAAAAAGCCAATTTAGTTTCCTCACAATTCCAAAGTGGCAAACTTTCTCACTAATTTCCATATATAGTTAATATATAGTTCTTTACAAAAATTCATCTGGATTTCCAGCATATAGATATAAAAACACACACACACACACACACACACACACACATATATATATATATATATATATATATATATATATATTTCTAGACGAGAGTTAGCACCTCTTTATATATATATATATATAGAGAGAGAGAGAGAGTTGGGCTACGGTGAGTTGCGAAATAAAGCGACTATTTTAGTTCACACTCATATTTTGTGATTTGAAAAATCCAAACGACCAATCCGAACCGCTCAACATGATCTTCATATTGAAATGTGCTTGGAGACCAAATTTTACATTTTTTGAAATTTTTTTACTATTTATTAAGCAATTTTGAAAATCGCTGATCCGATGGTCCAGAAATTTTTACTGTTCACAGCAAAACAGCAGTTTTCAAAATTGCTTAATAAATAGTAAAAAAATTCCAAAACTTGTAAAATTTGGTCTCTAAGCACATTTCAATATGGAGATCACATCTAACGGTTTACTTCGCAATTCACCATAACCCAACTTAAATATATATATATATATATATTTATATATATATATATACAGAGAGAGAGAGAGAGAGAGAGAGATGGGCTACAGTTGTGAAATAAAACGCGCTTCTACTTCACGCCGTATTTTTATTTTGAAAGTCCAAACGACCGATCCAAACTGTTAGATGTTTAATACATATTGAAATGTGCTTGGAGACCAAATTTTATATTTTTTGATGACACCGAATTACACTCTACATTTTCAATTTTTTTAAAGTCCAAACAATCAATCCAAACCGTTCAACACAATGAATATATTAAAATGTGCTTGCATATCAGATTTTATGTTTTTTAATATTTTTACTATTTATTAAGTATTTTACAAAATCGTTGTTTTCAGACCATTGAATTTTTGTACCCATCTTAATAAATAATAGAAAATTTTAAAAAATGTGAAATTTTATCTGCAAGCACATTTTAATATATCTATCATGTTGAACGGTTTATTCGACTATTTGAACTTTGAAAATGTAGGATGTAATCAAATGTCACCAAAAAAGGGTGTAAGTGGATCCCTTCTATACATGCACACACACACACACACATTTATATATATATATATATATAGAGAGAGAGAGAGTAAGTGTTACATCTCTAAAAAAAAAAAAAAAAAAAAAAAAAATCGTAAAACGTTATGTAGCGTTTTTCGCTGTAAAACTTGATAAAAATGACAATTTTATGAAGGCTGGATTCAATTAAACTGTTATAACGTTTTCAGAAAACGTTATAACGTTTTATAGACTAAATTAAGGGCATTTTTCACCAGCTGAATCGTTATAACGATTTACCAAAACGTTATAACGTTTTATACACCAAATTATGCGTTTTATACACTATTTCCTGCGTTTTTCACCAGCTGAATCGTTATAACGATTTACTAAAACGTTGTAACGTTTTATCCGACAGTGTGAGGGTCTATTTAGCAAAATTCTGTGTCTCTTTCTCTCTCACTCCGTCCCTTCTCCCTGCCTGGTGTGTGTTCCGCCCCAAAGAGAAAAGAGAGAGAGAGAGCTCCATTATTTCACGAAAGTTCGGGAAATCGAAGGTAGGAACGAGAAATTGGATGTGGATCTCATCTAGCTCTCCCATTTGGTATTCCCTTCTCTGCTCTTCTCCCTCAAAATCCGAATTTCACCATTGTTAGGGTTTTTCGTTTTAAACCCGAGATTTGGGTTTGAATTACTTGTAGACTAGCTCCTTGAGCCTCCTTCGTTGGTTATGTGTCGATTCTTTTCCCGATTTCACCTCGATTTTGGATTCCCATTTCTAGGGTTTTTGGTACCAAATCTGAAATTTGGAAATGTTGTTGATCGATTAGGCTAATCCGACCAATTAGACTTATAATCGGTAAACCTCTTTCTCAATCGTGACATCTAACGGTTAATCTGAAATTTGACCAAATTAGGTTTTAATTAATCGGCAAATTGAATTATTACGAGAACCAAAATAGTGAGACGGTAAATGAATTGTTACCAAATTGGAATTGTGTATGGTCTAGAGGACCCAAACGTGAATATGATAATTGATATGAGATGTTAAGTAATTAAGACCAATGAAGAAAGGGTTGACACCAAAATATATGAATTTCGTTAAGGAAAGTATAAAGAGATTAATACAACTCGAGCAATCATTCGAACAAAGGTTAAACCAAGGATACATGTAATATAGGTGTAGGCTCGGTCGAGCAAGACTTTGCGGGACATTTTGAGACGTCTGATCCATAACTAAGCGGTACGCTCGTCGTAATCAGGTGCAGGATTCTTGGACTTGTTTGATATATCATTTTCAGGAATTAAACTGTTTATTCGTTTGTCATGTTGAATGCTTAATTGTTGCATACTTTGAAATTCATGCTGCATATTGATTCGTGCATAAATGAGAATGATTGAATTGTTCGGTTAAGGTAAATTGGCATGTTGGTATGGTTATTATTTGATTAGTTCTATTAATTGTTCTTGATGTGAATGAATCTGCCAGGCCGACCTGTTTAGGTGGCTGGATCAGGTGACGGTGACCTATCCGTTGATCTGTTTCTGAATTTGCCAGGCCGACCTGTTTAGGTGGCTGGATTCAGGTGACGCTGTTGACTTATGCGTTGATATGTTCGAATTTGCCAGACCGACCTGTTTAGGTGGCTGGATTCAGGTGACGCTGCTGACTTATGCGTTGATCTGTTCGAATTTGCCAGACCGACCTGTTTAGGTGGCTGGATTCAGGTGACGCTGCTGACTTATGCGTTGATCTGTTCGAATTTGCCAGACCGACCTGTTTAGGTGGCTGGATTCAGGTGACGCTGCTGACTTATACGTTGATCTGTTATGAATTTGCCAGACCGACCTGTTTAGGTGGCTGGATCAGGTGACGGTGACCTATCCGTTGATCTGTTTAATGAATTTTGCAAGGCTGGTAGCCGACTTTGGTTCTATTTGAATGAAATTGCAAAGTCGAGCAGTATGGCTGACTTTGATTCCGTGTGATTGCATTTGTGTCAAGTTGACCTGTATAGGTGACTTGTAACCAGACCTTAGGAAATGGTTAAGCCAAACAGCTACAGATGGGTGTCAGATAAAGGGTCCAGCTTGGTTGGCCATCTGTAGGCGTCTGTAACCCTACAGATGTGGGTTTGATACAGGTCCAGCTCGAAAGAACATCTGTAGTTGTTACAAGCCCTAATGTGTCGAGTTAAGCCAGATATATATTGTGTTTGAAATTCATCTTGGAAATTCCGTGAACCGTGATCCGGCTTATTACTTGTTGTCGAGCATGTGCATTCCTTTTTATAATTATGAATATGAATTGATTTGAATTGCTATGGTTTGGGTTTCATTTTTGAATATGGAGTTTGATTGCAAGTCCAATAATCTAAACTGTGGCAAATTTCGCACTGAGAATTTATTCTCCCCCCCTCCCTTTGGGTCATTTTCAGGTTTATTACACGGATACATCAAATAAGGATATTGGTAATGCATATAAAAGATCCACTGCCTTGCGTGTATATGTGACGCTTGATTTATACACGCGGCAGGCTGTCAGACCCGCGGGATTTGGGGTGTGATAGTTAAGATGGTATCAGAGCATGAATATGCAGTGCCAATAACTCATTTGCTGTCGAGAGAACGTCAGTGAGATTCGATCGAGTAATTCTTATCGTTAACGAAATTCCCTTGTCTATTAATGACATATCTTGAAGGAAGTGGAATAGTGTATTATATTTTAAAATACTCATCTACCAGTATAACAGAAGAGTTTAGGACATGATGGTAACACTTTGAAAATATAATCCAAACTTTAACATATAAGTTTCCATGATTGTTATAGTACCAAGACGTTATGATTGTGAATTATTTTTAGTAAATATCTACTAAGAATATCTAGCTAAATTATTTAGTGATATTTGGTACGAACATATATGGTAAACATTGTTAGAAAAATGTATAGTTTTATAATATAGTTACGTATAAGTGTTTAGCGACAAAGGTAAATTAAAATATATATAATCCTTCTGTAATTTTTAAGTAAAGTGGCGCCAAACAATTATGAGAGTGATATGAGTTTGTTATCGTGTGTACGCAATATATTATATTGTTTTATAATTGTGATCAACTGGTAATAATAAATTATCAAAGAATTATTTTAGAATAATCTTGATGTGGTGGTACCAGCTAAATAATTTTTGAATAAAATCATAATTCTTGTCGAATGACAATTAATAGTCATTATCTTGAAAGTACTTGATGAAATTTTCGTACAAAATATTACGATCAGAGTAGCGCAGCGGAAGCGTAGTAAATGTATACAACTAATTAAACTGGTTAAACTATGCATCTTAATTTTTGGTTCAACTACTATTTTAGAGTAAGAAAAATACTAATTCCTGTTTTTATTTTAATTTCGAGGACGAAATTTATTTTTAAGGGGGGAAGAATGTTACATCTCTAAAAAAAAAAAAAAAAAAAAAAATCGTAAAACGTTATAACGTTTTAAAATGTTATGTAACGTTTTTCACTGTAAAACTTGATAAAAATGACAATTTTATGAAGGCTGGATTCAATTAAACCGTTATAACGTTTTCAGAAAACGTTATAACGTTTTATAGACTAAATTAAGGGCATTTTTCACCAGCTGAATCGTTATAACGATTTACCAAAACGTTATAACGTTTTATACACCAAATTATGCGTTTTATACACTATTTCCTGCGTTTTTCACCAGCTGAATCGTTATAACGATTTACTAAAACGTTGTAACGTTTTATCCGACAGTGTGAGGGTCTATTTAGCAAAATTCTGTGTCTCTTTCTCTCTCACTCCGTCCCTTCTCCCTGCCTGGTGTGTGTTCCGCCCCAAAGAGAAAAGAGAGAGAGAGAGCTCCATTATTTCACGAAAGTTCGGGAAATCGAAGGTAGGAACGAGAAATTGGACGTGGATCTCATCTAGCTCTCCCATTTGGTATTCCCTTCTCTCCTCTTCTCCCTCAAAATCCGAATTTCACCATTGTTAGGGTTTTTCGTTTTAAACCCGAGATTTGGGTTTGAATTACTTGTAGACTAGCTCCGTGAGCCTCCTTCGTTGGTTATGTGTCGATTCTTTTCCCGATTTCACCTCGATTTTGGATTCCCATTTCTAGGGTTTTTGGTACCAAATCCGAAATTTGGAAATGTTGTTGATCGATTTTTACGATTTTTGAAAGTGTTTTTCTATGTTAAGCAGATATGCAAATTTGGGCTCATAATGAAATATTCAGCAGTTCGGGCAATTTTTGAGAGCTGATATCTCACGATCTATTAGGAGATTTTCTATGAAACTTCACAGTACTGTTCTACAATATCAAGACTGCATATCGGTCAATTTTTACGATTTTTGAAGGTGTTTTTCTATGTTAAGCAGATGTGCAAAATTGGGCTCAGAATGAAATATTCAGCAATTCGGGCAATTTTTGAGAGTCGATATCTCACGATCTATTAGGAGATTTTGTATGAAACTTCACAGTCCTGTTCTATAATGTCAATACTGCATGTCGGTCAATTTTTACAATTTTTGAAGGTGTTTTTCTATGTTAGGCAGATGTGCAAACTTGGGCTCAGAATGAAATATTTAGCAGTTCGGGTAATGTTTGAGAGTTGATATCTCACGATCTATTCGGAGATTTTGTATAAAATTTCACAGTACTGTTCTATGATGTCAAGACTACATGTCGGTTAATTTTCACGATTTTTGAAGGTGTTTTGTTATGTTAACCAGATATACAAATTTGATTTGCAAAAAAAGCAAAAAAAGCAAAAAAAAAAAAAAATTCTCGGACCGCCGATAAATTAGGCGGTTTTGAATAACAATTCAGGACCGCCGAAAAAATAGGCGGTTTGGGCATTTTTATAAATTTAGAAAGACCCTAGTTATTTTTAATAATTTATTTTTTCTTTTGGGTATTTTTAAAAAAATCGGATGAAGACTAGATTTGAGAGATGACTAAGTTAGCCGACATCTAGGAATTGTAGTCTGGTTTTGAAAAAAATGAACTATATATTGACTATCATTAACCGTTTACTTTTCTATATATTGACTATATATGGAAATTAGTGAGAACCCTCATTACATGGAAATAACAGAAATTTCCTCTTGACAATTCATAACCGTTTACTTTTCTAACACTAGTGGAAAAACTGAAATTAAGATCGGTTATTTACGCACATTAGGATCGGATTTTAACCGATCCTGATCAAGGCGATACTAATACTACACTAATCTGGATCGGTTAAAGAACTGATCCAAATAGTTTAAATTAGGATTGGTTCTATTAAATAACCGATCCCGATAGTTTGAATTGGGATCGGTTATATTTAACAACCAATCCTAATATAAATTAATTTGAATCGGTTGTATAGAATCACCGATCCTAATGTATACTAATTTGGATCGGTTCTTTTAAATAACCGATCCAGATTAATATATATTAGGATCGGTTTTTTAATAGAACCGATCCTAATAGTTATTTTTCATTTTTTTAATACCCATTAGGAAATAACAATTAGGATCGGTTCTATTAAAAAACCGATCCATATTAATATTTATTAGGGTCGGTTGTATAGAATAACCGATCCTAATAGTTTGTATTATGATCAGTTATTCTATACAACCAATCCTAATTGTTATTTGGAAGTTGTTTTTTTAATACAAATTGGTTTCTAGATCGGTTTTTCAAAATAACCGATCCTGTTGTTTTATTGAATCTAAAAAAAACATTTTTTTATTTATTTGGCCAACTCCCATATATAATTTGCTGGCCAATGTGCTAAATTATTATTTTTACATACAAATCACATACAAATCCTAAATTAAATATCATAGACATACACATCCTAAATTAAATATCACATACACATCCTAAATTAAATATCATACACATACGCATCCTAAATTATTACCAAAAATTATATATTGTTCATGCAAATTAAGTTTACACATCCTAAATTGTTCTACTTTTTCTCACCTTTACTTCATTTAGGAATTAGGCGAAAGTCGTTGAGGTGTTGGATAGCATATCTAGTGGGAATATCCTGCATTTTTAAAAGATAGAAGAGCATGCACAATTAATTGTGTATTTAATTATATTTGAAGCAACAATGCTTACTTTTGAAAAATATATAAATGCATATATACCTTTAAGCTCGGAAAAATATCAATGTATTCATTTATTATGTCCTGTATCAACAACATGACATAATATACATATTCCAATCCGTTTGGTTGTTGTGGGCACTATATAATACATCAAGACATTTAAAAAATTAAACAAGTTATACGTGGCAAATTAACAAATCCAACAAGGCACAAGGCACAACAAGGCAACAGGTCAAGGCAAAACATAATAGAACAAGGCCAGCAAAACAGAATAAAACAAGGCACAACAAGGCAATAGGTCAAGGCAAGCAACCAACAACAGAACTAGGTTAATAGAACCAAAACAAAGCAAGAAAAGCACAGACAAGGCAACATGTCAGAGAGCAAGGCAACACAACCAACAGAACAACAGTATTCACCATAATTTCATGCATTGATTCCAAACAAACGAGAGAATTCAATAGAAACTATTACCTTGCAATCATTATGAACCTTTAAAGTAGTACACATCTCCTTGCGGAAGGCACTGTTGAAATATGAACACAGTGATCAATCAGTACTTACAAGAGATATTCACCATGTTAATGAAGGATTTCATGATGCGGTAAGGTAATAAATTCAAAGATTTTGACCCCCTTACAAGCATCTACGGATCTATTTTATTAGGCTAATTCTATTAAAGCAATTCAAATGTATGCAAATGGATATCTACTCATTCATTCATCACAAATCTATCTACTAAAGGTGATTTGGATATACCTCTACCAAATGTCAATTTGGTAAATAGAGAGAAGTCGAATTCTCTTCTAGATCTCTTAGATACCTTCGTTTGTCGAAACGATCTCCTAGTGTTCACCTTGAACTAAACAAGGATTAGAAAGACCTTGCTAGAGATCTTAATCTAATATAAGCTTAGAACCTAGTTAAGAACCCTTCTTGTTCTTCTAATAATTTCTCACTAGAGAAATCAATAATATGAGAGGAAGAGGGATGGCGGCTAGGAGAAAGAGGAAGAGAAGGAAGTAAATTTTCAGAAAATTTCTTGCACATTTCTTGTTGAATGCCTTCTCTACCTCTCCTTATATACAAATATACTAGGATTTCCATTGTGTAACATTCCTATTATAATTTTCTTTATTAAAAGAGACAACCCTAACTGCTGCTACAGTGCTCTCTACAGTAACTACTACTGTGCGCGCTACAGTACCAGCCTCAACTCATATTCATTTTGGGTTTTAATAAACTTATGTTATAACAATGTTTTGCACATTATTAATTATGTGTCATGTATATTATACTATATAATATACACCATATTATACCAAATAATATACATGCACACTTCTCATAAATTTATCTTCGTTCTAAGCAGTCATGATATTTATTTATCACATATACATTATTTCATGTCATATGAAACAATATACATCACATAAATAAAATATCCTTCTTGTTTCTCGTTCAGTTGGTGTGACTTATATGGAGGATCTGTGTTGTGTTGGCAATGGTATAAAACATTTTATTACCATAAACTATAAGCGGTATTCTAGCTATACATTATAGTTACCAAAATAACATAGATGTAAAGTATCTTTTTTACAATACATGATACTTTAAAGTAACGTTACGAATAACATTACTTGTGTCCATGCTAATAACCAAGTTTGTGAACATTTTAGAGATTTATGTTTGTCATCATATAGAGTTCTATGGTTCAAGCCCAAGAGCATCTTCTTGAACACTTCTATAGATAAACATAAATTTCATGAAACAAAATGCATGCAGCATCCAATTCATAAACATAACATGTAAAAGTGATCAACATAAGATAACTTTTAGAACACATATCTAACAGTTAAAATAATAAAAAAATCATTAGCATTCTAAACAAACGTAAAATTTATGAAGTCACTTACTCCTCGAGCGCATCAACGATACGGACTTCGTGATCTTTCGAATTGGTTAATTAAATTAGAAAATATTAATGTCTTTCATCTGCATATGGTTTGACTGACTGGCAGCTGCTCTGAATGACTGTTGGGGTATACGTCTGGACTTGTTGCCCCATTTCCTGCTGAAGCAACATTGCAAATTTCTCCTCCATTTCTCTCCGTAATGGTCTCCTCTATTCTTCTTAGTTTCTCCTCCACTTTCCTATCCACTCTCGCTTCAAATTCTGCTTCGGACCTCAAGGAAGTGCGTCTCTTCTTTATTGAGCTCTTCTCATATATTTTGTTGATTGGAATCAGACCTCCCACTCCTCTCACCCTCCTAGGATGTTCTGGATTTGGCAGAGATTTTCCCATAACATCATCGTATCGTTCGACGGCCAACAAGCCTTGTTTCAGAGCCGCTTCTTGTTCTTCCTGAAATAACAACATGTTATAACGTAATAAATTAAAGTTGAGGTTTCAATGAATGACAATATCTAAATTCTCACAATTTTCTTGATGACCGGTATGTATGTTTCAGGATAAAAGCGTTCCTTGGCCTCCTTATTGAGCTTTTGTCTTCCTAGTCTCCATGTGACGTGCCTATGCTCAACCGACAAATCAATGACCTCTTTTGGTGTCAATGCACTTGTTGACTCTTGAGAAGACGGATCACTAGATGTTTTCTCATTTGCAATCGCCTGAATAGCATCTTTAAGCCTACTTTGGAATCCCTCACCATTATAACCTATGGATCATAAGAAATGCGGATACTCGTTGTGGGCCTGATTCGCCTTCCCAATCTGGCTGACAGCCTACAATTTGAACAAAGAAACAATTGGCCTTAATTATAAAAAAAATTGAATTCTTAATTAGAGATAAGGTAGGTCCATAGAAATAAACATACATCAAATTCCTCTGTCTCTCGGTACTTGACAAATTATTCCCAGTCTTTTTCTTCAATATGGAGCTTGGCAAAATCAGGTGTCTCACCTGCGCGCCACACTTTAGTCATCTCGGTTCGTCACTTCCAGTGACAAGTAGTCATTCTCTGATAATAATAGTTCTTCACTTTTTTGTCCTCCTCTATACCTTAGTCTAGCTGCCAAACAAATAGAAATAAAAATTTAGAGTTAGTTAATATCAAATTAAAGCTTGTGAAATTAGTACCATGTTATTTACTTTAAGTGTTTCCCATATTTTTAGCTTGTTCGCATCTGGAACATCTTTCCATCGTTTGAAACTTATAGGAACATTCCTTCTTACCAATATCCCAAATTCCGTTGAAAAACACGTTGTCTCCTCAGTAACAACCGGCCTGTAAAACTTGTCAATGGCGAGCTTTTTGCCTTTCTCGTTAAACTTCTCCTTAATTTGGTTAGGCCCTCTTCCTCGTTTCTTAACCGAAGCTATCTCACTATCACCTTCCATATCTGAAGCAAGAATAGTATATTTGAAGGCAACAATTAAATAGGCATATTTGAGTAAAAAGGTTTACCACATAGATTACAAATAAGCTCACTTTTCAGATTATACCTCAATCAAGCAACTAGGGTTAACAATAAACCGAATTAGCAATACCAAATAAAATTAGCAATGCCTTGGTACCAATACTTGAGCAATACCAAATAAAATTAACAATAAAATTAGCAATGCCTTAGTACCAATACTTGAGCAATACCAAATAAAATTAGCAATGCCTTGGTACCAATACTTGAGCAACTAGGGTTAACAAACCAAATTAGCAATTAGCAACCCGAATTTCTAACAAGGGTTAACAATTTCTAATAATCTGAATTTCTAACAATTTCTAAGCAATTTCTACTAAACCGAATTTAGAGAAGGGGACTTGCCTGAGTTCGAGAGGGAGAGACAGAGCCGAAGGTAGGCGGAGCCAACAAGCTGACCGAGAGGGAGGAGCGGAAGAGAAAGCTTCGACGGAGGAGAAAGAGGCCGGCTAGGTCACGGAGGAGGAGAGATTGAAATAGATGAGTTTGAGAGAGAGGGGTTTGAGGAGGAGAGGAAGAGAGAGGTCACAGTGGAGGCTAGGGCTTTTGAGGAGGAGTGGAAGAGAGAAGTCACTGTTTGAGGAGTTAGATTTGAAAACTTTGAATTTTTGGCTAAGTATATAAAGAGGCGCGATTCGGATCCCTAAAGTAGTATCTGGATCAGTTCTTATCTTTAACCGATCCAGATTAAGAGTATCAAGATCGATTTTTAGCTAAGAACCGATCCAGATAGTTATCTGGATCAGTTCTTAGCTAAGAACCGATCTTGTTATTTTATTAATTTTAAAAATTAAAAAAAGGTATCAAGATCGATTCTTATCTAAGAACCAATCCTGTTGTCTCATATTTGTGTATGTCTATGATATTTTGTGTATGTGTATGATATTTAAAAAAATTAAAAATAAGATGTGTATATGTATAGTATTTTATAAATTATTTTAATAAATTATCTTAGAAATTAGTTTAGTATATTATCTTAATAACTTGAAAATTACTTATAACATGAAATAAAATAAGCTACTAAAAAATAACATTAAAAATTTAAAAATAAGCTAATAAATTACATATAACATGAAAAAAATAAGCTACAAGAAATGTTGAAGAATAACTTGCATTCTTCCTATCGTCCAGTGTTTATTGGCATCCTGAAGAAAAAAAATAAATTCCTTAAGTCATTTTGAAGAATATTGAATTTATTTTTATATTTTTTTGATATGCCAATATTAAATGTATGACATACCAATAAAAATTCAGGGATTAATTGTTTCATTTTGATTGTTGTTAATGGAAACTTCTTCAACCCATTGTCCTTCATTATGATCGATGCGCATGTGACTTCTTTCATTATCCTCATCGGTTGGTAAAGATGCCATGCCAGTGGAAAATGGTGGTATCTCATTAAAATAATCGTACACTTTTTCGTCTTCCATATTATCAATACCGATGATATGTTTTTTTCCAAAGAGGACAACATGTCTTGAATGATCGGCCGAATCAGTTACGTAGAACACTTCCGTGGCTTGTCTTGCAAGTATAAATGGATCATCCTTGTATCCAGCCTTCATGGTGACAATTTCTTTAATGTTTTCTCCCTTCGGAGCTTGCATAACTCTACGTGTGAACAATCCTTCAAACTTTCTATTGTGTTCGTCAATCAACCACTTGTCGAATTTCTTAGGATTCTATTGCCGCAAGAGAGTCATATGCTCATCCCAAAAAGGATGAACGTCAAAACATGAAAATGTGCTAGTGACGTCGTTTTAATATCAGGCACAAATAATTTCGAACCAATTGTGCATACCCCGTGAAGTCTACCCTCGTGCCGAGATTTAGGGATACCGATAGATTTGACATCATCCATGTAGTTAGTCCAAAACTCAATAACCTCTTCGGCAGCATAAGGTCTTACGATGCTGCCCTCAGGACGATATCGGTTCCTGACATATCCCTTTAACAATCTCATGTATCTCTCGAATGGATACATGTACTGCAAGAAAACAGGTCCACACATCTTAATTTCTCTAATTAGGTGAATGATTAAATGAACCATAATATCAAAAAAAGACGGTAGAAAATACATTTCAAGATGACAAAGAGTCACAACAACCTCCTTCTGCAGAGCATCTAACGTATCAGGATTACTTACTTTGCAACAAATGGCGTTAAAGAAAAAACAAAGCTTCGTGATGGTTTGCCTAACTATTACACCAAAAAGGTATAGTACAAAGTTTCAGTACAGCAAGCTGTACCTTTTAACCTTAAATACGCTCTTTGGTTCAAACTGCAAGTGCACAGTCCTATTGAATAGTATATTGTCGAGTATCGATCACATGAACAGTTCAAATCTAAACCGGACTCTACTTAAATTAGTTAGGTACTAGAAGTGAGAAAAGATTGGTTCAGTTGTTTAAGTTTCCTAAACAGTTCAGTAGCAATGATTAAATGCGAGAAAGTAAATAACTTGGTTTAAATCAATAATAAAAGGCGTTTTCAGGGTTTCAGACTCATCTCAGTTCTGCCTCTCAGTTCCTGATACGGGCCGTGTAGTTTCCCACACGGGTCGAGTCAGGTTACATGGGCCGGATACTTTCGTACACGGTCCGTGTCAACTTCGAGTTAATGCATCAGTTACTGTTTCCTTGTGTTGTTCCTTTGTGTAGGGTTCGACTGACCAGACCTAATGTTCCTAAACCTCAACTCTCGTATATTGGTTCATAAAACCTGGTATGGATTTGCAATATTTACCCTCGTCAGATTCTAAACTTTCACTTTTGTGTTGGTCCGAATTACCTAGTTGCTTGTTTGGTATTCTAAAGGTATTCTCTTATCTGTTGATAAGAGGAAATGTTCACCTTTCCGCTATTATTTGGTTTCACCTTTCGGATCACTAAATCTACCTCATGTACTTAGCTTTGGTTGAGAGATTTTAAAAGGGAGAATGCGCTTTAGAATGCGCTTTAGATGTACTCAGGGGAAGGCATTCACTCGGGATTTGCTTCCTGCATTCCTCCTGGTTCACCCCTTGTGACAACCTACGTTCATGATCAGTTGTCGGAGGTTTTATTGTTTTCGATTGTGAGGACGTTTTACTCCCGACAGGTGTAAGCACCCGCCGTTAATTACATCAGAAGGACCTTTCGGGTCAGACTGAATACCTCATGCATTCCAGGATTTGTGCCTATTCAAATTGAACTAAATAAAGAGGCTAAAAGAGACTCATGTATAGTATTTTTAGTCATGTGTTTGGTTCTCATTTAATTTAGAAACATGTTTTGGTTAATTGTCATGATGTATGCATGAAGACATGGATTTTATGTATTTCAAGTGCGAGAATATTCATAAGAAATATCATTTTTATGTTTCTTTGATATGAAAGGAACATTTGGTGTCACTTTCATACTTTGATTTATAAAACATGTCAAGAGAGGGGCATTTTGGTCATTTCAGATTATGACTGAGACTTGAATGTGTTCAAATATTATTTAAAATTATAGAGAATTGAATTTGGGTTCATTTGGGACTGATTTGAGTCGATTTGGACTTAGTATGAAAAAGTTATGGTCAAAAAGGACTTGAAATGACTTGTTTGTAAGGATTTTTATATTTCAGGGATTTGTTTGTAAATTTCCAAGGACCTGAGGCTGTAATTTGGGCTTTTAATAGGGTCTGGAATGCAATTTGGGCCTTTGAGGGCTTATTTGAGGAGGTTTTCTGCTGACAGGGACCTTTATGTAAATTTACAGGGACTTCTCTGTATATTTTTATAAAACAGAGGGGTTTATATGCAAAAGGGGATCTTCTGGTCATATGTGGACTTTAAGATCAATGCAGAGCTTTGAGATTTGGACTTCTGGGCCTTTGAGATGTGCACAAGCCATTGGATTGAAATCATTAGGCTTTAAGATAAGTGCAGAGAGGATTTGATCAATTGGGCTTCAAGATTTGGGCTTTAGTATCAAGATTTGGGCTTTTGGGCCTCAAGATGTGTACTGGGCCATTAATTAATGTGCAAGGCCTCAGATACCATTCATTTGAACTTTGAGATTCAGGTTAATCTTTTAATTGATTTAAACATATGACATGTGGGGCCCAAGTATCAAGACCCGTTGGATTTGATTTGAATTTAGTCCATTGGATAGCAGGGACTGCTTTAGGATTCGTGTTTCTTGCTTTGAGGATCGTGCAAAAGGGTTTCCCGACTAGGGTTCTTCCCCGATGAACTCTTTCCGGCCGATCCAGGCCACGGCAGTGTCGGCTAAAGGCATGGTTGTGATCGTCTTGGTATCAGGAGTCGATTGGTACTATTGTCGGCTGCCGGCGACCATCGGAGGTGGCGGAACAGGCATCTACAGTACCTATTGGTACCGATTGGATTCCAGATCGATTACAGTTGATTTCTTTGGGATTTCTTTCAATTAATTGATCATTTGACATCGTATGAGGCTATATAAGACGTTAGAAGCATCAATTTTATGTTTAGAAAAGTTTTAGGCATGATTTGGGTTATAGGGTCTCGGTTTCAGTACCAAATTGGTACCAATGACTGGTACAAGGGATTTCAAGTCAAATTAGACATTCAAAGATACCACTTATGTCATTTGGAATGTTTTGGAAGGGTTTGAGAGCTTTGATTTATATTAAATCAGAATCTGGATCAAAGTGATATGAAGAACATATATATTTTTAATATTTCTAAATCATTTTCTCTTGAACTTTATACAGGATATGTGATTTTTACTTCATGGATTCAGAGATGGATATGTCAAGGATTTTTGTTCCAAATTTGGGAATTTTCGGAGTTCATTTACTCAGTCAAATGGCCTGATCAAGTACCAGGGGTATATATGGTAATTTTACCATTTTAAATACAGAAATTTCCATTTTTAAAAGTTGAACTTTGGAGATCCATATCTTTCTGTAGGAATGTCCAAATGATGCAAACTTTATATCAATTTTGTGTGTTTTAATGTGTTCTATCTGACTGTGAAGTCTGTTTTTCAATTTGGTCCCTCTATTGTTCTAAAATAGCTGATCTGTCAGCAGAGGTCAAAATAGTGCTTTTCAATGAATTCCTTTATACCAGCTGAGCTTTTTATGTAATTAAGTGCTGAGACTGAGTTTGTCATGGCACCAGAGGTTGGTACAAGTCTTTTTAAGGTCTGGTTTGATCCAATACAAGTCCCCAAGGGCATCTAGCCACTGTTTTCATACCAGAAACATATAAAGAGGAGATCAAGAGTTCAAAACTTGTCAAATCATCATTTTCAATATATTTTAAACATGCCTGTGCCTGGAAATATGCAGGGAGGTCCCTGATTTTGTTTAAAATCATGTTTTGGCACTTTTACACTTGTTTTAAAGGCATTATCATCAAAACTTCATGGATTTAAAGATGTAAATGACATGGAGCAATCCAGTTGCTGTCTTTTTACACTTTAAACCTCAGTTTTTCACTATTTGCAATCAGATCCTCAGAAATAATGAAATTAACCATTGAAAAGGCATAATTTCACCATTTTCTTGGATTTGACAGCAACATAGACCTTTCTCAAGTGGACTTAGGGTTGAGAACTGCAAAGGATGCTTACTTGCTCACTTTAAACAGCCCTTGTGTGATTATCTTTTGATTTAAGTCACTTTTTCCTTTTTTAATCACTTTTAATCAAAGAAATCAAGGGATCAGATGAGCAAGGATGCCAGCTGGCTCACTACACTCATCCTAGCCCTCAATTAATTTGTAAAAGTGATCCAAGGAGGCAGAAAAGAAAAAGATGAGGAAAAATAGAAGAAAATATGTTAAAATGTGGTTTTTTGTAAAAGATTTGTACAAGAATGATAATTTTTATGTTTTAAACACTTGTATATATTATTTTGATGTTTAAAGAGAGATTATCAGATCAGAAACAGAAAATAAAGCAAAGAGTAACAAGAAGAAGATCAAAATGGCAAGAAAGAAGCTTTATTCATGAAATTGATACATGAGATGGCCCCCTAGGGGCCTTACATTGAATCCAAGCCTTAATTACCTATGAATTAAGCTTGCTAAGCACAGGGGAAGCCTATGGTGTGTGTGTGCACCACTGTGTGTGTGTAAATGTGTGTGTAATGTGTCTAGAGCTTGATGTGTGTGTATCTTTCTCTAGCTGTCTCTTCCCTCCTGTCTGTGTGTGTTTTTGAGCTTCATTTGAGGTGCCTTTTTATAGGCAGAGAGCATGGCTCCAGATCTGGTAGGGCTGAGGTGGTCTCATCTTGGCCCTAGGTGTTTGATCAAATGTCTGTGCTTGATTGGCTTCATTCCATGTGTGTTTTGTGTAGGGGATCACCCAATTGTGCTTTGACATGTCATTTAAAAGTGTTGTATTGATTTGATCCCTTGGATTGATGTGTAGGGCATGGCATGGCATCATAGCCTTTGATTGCATGGCTTCAGAGGTGCAATTTGATTTGCATGACTCCTGGGTTGCAGGAGGAATATTCCTCTATTTTGGCCTGACCTCAGGTGTCCCAGGCACGTGTCCTGGGGACCAGGATGAGCTGTTGGTGGCTGATAGGCCATGTTGTGTTGGACCCGAGCCATTTCATGGCTTAACATGGGCCCTTCTCGATTATTGAGCTTCCAAGCATATGGCATTGACAGATAGCATCGTATTGATACCCTTATAATGTTCTAAGGTTCAATTTACCACCTGCATAACTAATTTGATGCTCTCAGCCATGGCTGGAACCGAGCTAAAGCTCTTCACTCAATTCATTGTATTTAGTCCCTTAAACTTCAAATTGAGAGCATAGGTGACATCGCCTGAGTATATTGAGCATCCTTGTCGAGTTTCAAATCTTGATTTGACTTATAACCCGAGTTCCCAATTCTCTTTCTTCTTCTCTTCTCGGTTAAAATTAAAACTTGCGAGAAAGAGATAACCATTGAGATTTAAGCAGAGGGAAGCTAGCATAACCTCTTATCAATCTTAATTAGAGGTTTGTTCAATTACTTCTTAATTTCTCCGAATTTCACTTCGGCATTTAGCCATGGCGCAAGAGAGAGGGAAAGAGACGATGTCAGGGCTTGGGCCCTGCTCGTCAGCGACTCAGAGCCGCTCTCTCTTTCTCTTTACTTCTTTCTTTGACTTGCATGGTCGTGTTTTAGTATAAACCGACCCATTGACATGTTGGTTCACGCGGTTTCCATCAGGCGCACCAGGTCTATGCGAGTCGAATGGGTCGAAGGCGCTGAGTTTAAACTCAGCGCTCCTCGGGTCAATTTGGCTGGTCAGGGTACATGGTACACCAATGCACTGTCAGCCTGGTGTATATAGCTCATTTCCCATGCACTGAGCTCAGCCATCTCCAGAGATCAGCGAAATTTCGCTTCTGTTACTGACCAGAGGGTCCCACCTGTAAGGTGGAAGTTTGCGGCTCCCATTTTGTACCCAGAATGCTTAGGGTTATTGCTATGGGTACCCAGGCTGAGGTGGCATCAATCAGAGGTTGCCATGTCAGCATAAACTTTGAAAATTCATAACTCCTTAACCATTTGGAGTTAGAATCTGAATCTTATATCAAAATTCATGGTTTTAAGTGTAGAATATTACCATGAAATTTAATATGTCATTTCCCTTTGTCTTGGGAAGATTTTAAATCATTTTGACGTCTTTCCAAGTGTCTAAATTATTACCAATTTCCATTTATTTAATTGGCAATATTTTAGGGTACAACACTATCATGCAAAAGAAAACATTCGATTATATCTTAACCCTAGAAATAAAGAAAACTACTCAAACATAGTTCTAAAACAAGTAAAATAAATGATAAAAGAAATAGCCATGACAAAACCCGACGTACTAAGAAGATCCGTCAAAAACTCGCGTCTTTCGCTTCTCAACTTCGTCTCCAAGCTTAGCCGCCAAGTCCAAAACTTAGAATATGCTCCTCTATGTTGAGATACCCCCTCTAGTGCAGGGAATCATGTTTTTAAAGACCCAAGACTGACTTTTCTTCATTCAGACTTCTTTCCCAATTTCCAGATTTCCTGCTAGATATGTCTGACAAGGGTCATGTCAAAACTTGTCCGATCCGTGTAGAAAAGTTCAGAAAATAGATTTGTCTGACAAGGGCCGTGTCAAAACTTGTCCGACCCATGTCGAAAAGTCAGAAAACAGATGTCTGACAAGGGCCGTGTCAAAACTTGTCCGACCCGTGTAGAAAAGTCAGAAAACAGATTTTCTTCCTATTTTCTCCCGTTTCCTACAAGATGAGAATAAAAGCATAGCGGTACCATATTCTATAGATAATTAATGGAATAAACATGGTTTTACTATTTTGGGCATAGATTTTGGTACAAAATTCGGTCAGAAATATAGATATAATAGCGTGATATCACTAACACACGGGGGTAATATGCCCTGAATTGCAATAGGAAGAAGCTGTGTCATTAAAATATGACAGTCGTGAGACTTCATTCCTGTCAATTTTAAATCTTCCAGTGAAACTAGATTTTTAATATTTGAAAAATATTCAGATAGAACTTTGTCACCATAAGGTCATTCCCATAAGTTTTTTTTCTCTTCTTTCGACAGCGTATGCATTGCGGGTTTTAGATATGTACAAAAAAAATTTCCATTTTCTCTTTCCTTCTCTACTAGTAGTAGATCCGGCCATATGTTCAAGAATTGCATGTCTTTCCGAGCATTGATACCGTCCTTAGTCTTACCTAGAATATTCAATAATGTTCCAACTATGCTGTCACACACATTTTTTACCACATTCATCACATCGAGATAGTGTTGAACATCTAAGTGCTCCCAGTATGGTAAATCCCAGAATATTGACCTCTTTTTTCAGAGCCCCTTTCAACTAATTTTCAGAGCCCCTTTCTTTCTCACCACCTTTTTTTAAAATTTTTCCAATTGAACTTTGATATCCTTCATTCGCGAATAAACTTGTTTACTAGTCAACGGATAATTTGCTCTGATATTCTCAGTCTTTCCATTGAATTCTTTTTTTCTCCTTCGGTGTGCGTGGTTGGTAGGAAAAAATCTACGATGACCCATGTACACATTTTTAGAGGAATTAGGTGGCCACACATCGAATATATCGTCCAGGCAAATAGGGCACGCTTTCTCCTTTGACACTGTAACCCGACAAATTTCCATAAGCCGAAAAATCATTAATGGTGCAGAAAATCATGGCCCATAAAGTGAAATTCTCCTTGCTATATGCATCAGATATCTGCACTCGGGAATGCCATAATTTTTTTAAATCCTCGATCAATGGCGCTAGATATACATCTATGTCGTTCCTAGGCTGTTTGGGTCCTAATATGAGTAAGGTCTGCATAATGTATTTGTGTTTTATACATAACCAA
This sequence comes from Carex rostrata, assembly GCA_964058875.1. Classification (NCBI taxonomy): domain Eukaryota; kingdom Viridiplantae; phylum Streptophyta; class Magnoliopsida; order Poales; family Cyperaceae; genus Carex; species Carex rostrata. Next base: position 3,041,857 of record CAXKVT010000054.1, read on the forward strand.
GGTGGAAGATTATAAATGCACAATATAACCGGCCAACTGCTATGCTTATTGCTCATGCTACTGTGCGGATTAATTCCATCTGCACTCAACCCAAGCTTTAGATTTCTAGGGTCACGTCCGAATTTGGAAAAGTTTCTATCAATATTTCTCCACTGAGAAGAATCAGCGGGGTGCCATAATTTTCTGTCTTTTTTCCAGTTATCGGCATGCCAATGCACTAATTTCGCATCTTTAGCATTTGAGAACAAACGTTTGAATCTCGGTATCACGGGGAGGTACCACAATGCTTTTGTCAGAGGTCCTTTATTCGGTTTATAATCATCACTTTTATCGCTGGTTATCTGCTTTGGTTTGTAACGTGATGTACCACATTTTGAACACTCGTGAAGGTCTTTATACTCATTTCGATATAATATACAATCATTTGGACACGCGTGTATTCTTTGAACTTCCAAATCCACTGGGCACGATATTTTCTTCGCTTCATAAACATTGGGTGGTATCTCGTTTCCATCCGGAAGCATTTCTTTTAAAAGCACCATATACATTATGGGATGTAGTTGTGTTTATCATGACAAAATAAGCACCATATATGCATTTATGTTTTTTGATTCATATAAGCAACATATAAGCAAAACTAATATTTAAACATGAGGTTTATGTTTTGTACTTACAACTTTAATTTTTGGATACCGGATCAAGTGAGATGAAGATCGTTGCACCAAATCTCTCAATAATAGCCAATCTACAAAATTAAACCATCGGAACCTAATTAAGAGATGTATATACGTAACATATGATGCATGCTAGAGTATATATGGGTATCAAAAGCTCATATATAGCATGCATGTGCAAATATAGGTACCAAAGCTCATATATAGCATGAATTTGCTAATCTCCACATATAAAGAAAAACTTGAAATAAAAAATGTATTAAAACTTAAAAGAGATATTTAGGGTTTATATTTTGAGCCGAATTAGAGCCAAATGGTGCTCCATTTAATAGCAAACTTGAGAAAAGAGATGATCAATTAATGAACCTGAGAAAAGAAGGGTGAGATAGCTGAATTAATGCCCTGTGAGATAGCTGCTGCGCTAATTAATGAAGGCGAGGCCTGAGGAAGAAAGAAACACAAAGATTCTGTCAAGAATCGGACTGAATTTAACTTTTAATATGCACTTTTAGGATCGGTTGTTATACAAAACCGATCCTGATACTATCAGGATCGATTTTGTATAATAACCAATCCAAATATATGATAATTAGGATCGGTTATTAGCTTATAACCGATCCTATTAGTTTATAAATTAGGATCGGTTGACCAAAAAACCAGATTTGATTAGTTTTTAGGATCGGTTTTATTAATAAAACCGATACAGATAAGTATTAGTATCGGTTGGTTCATATAGCCAATCCAGATAGGCCAATCCTGATTTCAATTTTTCCACTAGTGGAGGGTTCTCACTAATTTTCATATATAGTCAATATATAGAAAAGTAAACGGTTAATGATAGTCAATATATAGTTCATTTTTTTCAAAACCAGACTGCAATTCCTAGATGTCGGCTAAGGTAGTCATCTCTCAAATCTAGTCTTCATATCTGATTCCGGTGTGTATGAATTAATTTTGCATCAAGAAGAAATGTGGCATCCCATCAAAATATCTACCAGCTGATTAATTAATTCTTTATTAGACAGTTGCTCAAATATTGACGTAATGAATAGCTAGTAAGTTTTAATATATCTGCACTGGAACAAAGTATATAATGTCAAATTCGTAAATATTATAGCATTCCTGTGCTAAACTTTTAAAGAAAATAAATATCATATTTAGCACAAATTTTTTGTTGAATATTAATTAAAAAATTTTAATTTAAATTTCTTGAAAAATAATATGGGATTTCGGAAAATTTACTTGTCAAATCTTAATTATGATTCAAATGCTTCATATATTTTTCGCATTTGGTCCATAACACCCTGTTTGGATGAAGAGTACAGGAAGGGAGGGGAGGTGAGGAATAGAAGGGAATGAAATGGAATTAAAGGAAGATTAACGTATTTAATCTCTTCGTATTTGGATAATAAATGAGGGAAAATAAATATGAAAACAACAATTTTTAATAAATCTAAAAAAATAGTAAATTTTTTCCAAAAAATGTAAAATTTGGTCACCAAACACATAATAATATGAAGAACAAAATGAACAGTTTGAATCAGTTATTTGGACTTTAAATCCAGTAATTTATAGTCTAATGTAAAAAATGTCTATGCATTACAATGTATAATGGCCTCACTCTATATATATGAATGATGACGAAGAGAACATGTAAGTTTCATATATTTAAGATGCATATGCAAGTTTCATATATTCTCTTTTGGTTAGTCACACTTGCACTAGTGCAGAATGGGACAACAGGAATGGTCAAAAATAGATATCAGGAACAGACCTACGGGCGATACTGACTCAGACGTTACTGATAGTATCACTAATTAGGAACGGTCAGAGTGCCGATCCTTTTTGTAAATCAAGAATAGTCCTTTAATTATTAGTCGTCCCTGATTCCCACAATCTAGAACGGCCTTTAAAAACAGACGATCATAATTCTCACAATCTAGAATGGCCTTTTGAAAAGAGTCGATCTTGATTCTCACAATAAGAACGACTATTAAACCAATTAACCGATCTTGATACTCTAAATCAAGAACGGTCCTTAATTATAACCAATCCGGATTTGTTTTTTGGTTTAAAAAAATAATTTTAATATTTGGCCAGCTACCATATATTTTTGCTGGCCTATATATATATGAAACAAGCAACAATATTTGAAACAAACCACAGTCTGAAATATAATTGAACAATATGAAATCAAGATCAGCACATACTTAAAATTAAACATGTTCAAAGTTCATCAAATTACAGTAATCCTAAATTATTATAAAACAACACATCCTAAATTGTACTTTTCTCCACTAATATTTCTTTCAAGAAAAATTTACCCCACAATGATCGGATGTATTCAATGTTTGTTTCGTTGAAACTTTTGGGAACTGCATTTTTGAAATGATAAAAGAGCACAATTACAATTTTAATTGCATATTTTTAGAGCAAGATAAAATATGCATACCTTTAAGTTTGGAAAAACATCGAGGAAGCAAGTTATTATGTCATCCACGAACAAAATGACATAATATCCACATTCTCAACTGTCGTGTTGTTGTGGACATTGTATTAAAAACAATCAGATTCAAGACAACTAATTAAGCATGCAACTTTTCAAAATGATCAACCAAATTGCAAGGTTTCATTAACCTTTCATTATCAGTAAGGTTAAAGTCAAGGTTTGACTTGACCATGTTCCTGGACCATATTTTGATCTCTCAAAATTTTCCCCATAATTTCTAAGGTAACATCCATGTTTAGTTTTGACATTTAGTATCTGTCCTGAGAAAATAATAGAGCAGGAGAATTTGAATTGCATTCTATTGGATTGAACAATTGAGAAATTCAAGCTCCATTTGTAAGTTGTAACATCTGACTAAGAAGGAAATTAGAATAAAAATAATATTTAGCAGATTTCAGACAGAATAACCTACTAAAATTATCAAAATGTCTAAACAGGAAATGTAATATTATATAACATACATGACCCTCGATGCAATAGCTTCACTGGACTATAGAGCCACTGTACAAAATTTATATATTTAGCTACCTTTACATTATTTCACAATTGCCTTAGTCTTTCGATCGATACCTCATTACTACAAGGATAGATCATGAGCTTGCAATTGATCTACTTTGTGTTTTTAGGTTTATAAATTTAAAGCATTTGCGTGATAATTAGTTCCAAATAAATATCCTTAAAATTCACAACAAAAGTCCAGTGCAGACGTACTCAGGACTTAGGCAAAATTTGGGGCTGAAAGAAAAGTAGTTATTTGGATGCATCTCAACCCAGTGCGGACGCACTGAGTCCCAGTGCAGCTGCGCTCGCGGTGCCAGATGCGCTCGCGCTCGCGGTGAAAGAAAAGTAGTTATTCGACTGTTTGAACTTTGAAAATGTAGGATGTAATCCAATGTCACCAAAAATGGTGTAAGTGTATCCCTTCTATACACACACCCACACACATATATATAGAGAGAGAGTAAGGCTACCATACATTGCAATTATTGCATAGGCATTTTTGTACATTATACTATAAATCACCAGATTCAAAGTTCAAATTACCGATCCAAATTGTTCATCTTGTTCTTCATATTAATATGTGTTTGGAGACCAAATTATACATATTTTGGAAATTTTTTTACTATTTTTTTAGATTTATTGAAAATCATTGTTTTTCAGATTTATTTTCCTTCATTAATCATCCAAACACGAAGAGATTAAATTAAATACGTTAATCTTCCTTTAGTTCCATTCCATTCCCTTCTATTCTTCACCTCCCCTTCCTTCCTCTACTCTTCATCCAAGCAGGGTGTTATGGACCAAATACGAAAAATGTATGAAGCATGTGAAGCATAACTAAGATTTGACAAGTAAATTTTCCGAAATCTTGTATTATTTTTCAAGAAATTTAAATTTAAATTTTTTAATTAGTATTCAACAAAAAATTTGTGCTAAATATGATATTTATTTTCTTTAAAAGTTTAGCAAAGGAATGCTATAATATTTATGAATTTGACATTATATACTTTGTTCCAGTGTAGATTAAAACTTACGAGCTATTCATTACGTCAATATTTCAGCAACTGTACGTCTAATAAAGAATTAATGAATCAGGTAGATATTTTGACGGCATGTCACATTTCTTCTTGATGCAATATTAATTCATACATACCGGAATCAGATATGATGAAGACTAGATTTGAGTAGAGGTGCTATCGGGTCGGGTCGGGTCTAGATACTATTATATTTGGTCCCGTATTCTAAAAGTGTTCGGGTCTGGATTTCGATCCATACACTTATCTGTTTCAATCCGGGTCGGGTGCGGATCCAGATACCTATCTATCCGTAGATATTTCGGGTTCAGTCTTTCGGTTCCAGGTAAATAGATACCCATAACTTGTTTGTAAATTATCAGATCCGGTACGGATACAGGGTGGTTCCGGATCTAGAGCGGGCATATGTCACAAAAAAAATCAAGAGGATGGAAAGAAAATAATTTTTGAAATTAAAAATATTAAAGAAGAGATATAATTTTTAAAAATTAAAATATTAGAGATGACGATTTCTTTTTCGGTTCCAAAAATCTACGAATGGAATACTAATAATTTGTAGAAAGGACATTTCAATGAGAGCAATAAATTTTCATTATTATGCAAAGGATATCAAGGCAAATATTGAATGATCTATTCATAGTAATAAATTTTATTTAAAAAATTAATGCGGCTTGCATGGAAGGAATAAATTTGACATCCATCTATGTGTACATAGTGAATATGTGACTGCATTCTAATCACATTAAAAAAAGTACTGGACTCACCACGGCTTACGCAAAAATTAATATGCAAAGTTGTATTTTTATATATTAATAGTTATTAGTATATGTTTTATCAGGTATTTATACATGTATCGGGTCGGGTTTGGTTATGCATCAGATAATTAAATGAAAACCATATCCTACCCATTACAGTATCGGTTCCGGATCGGATATTAAATTATTAATTTTGTAACCATACCCATAATTTAATTGGTTATATTTTTTAAACCATACCCTATCCAAATTAATCGGATCCGGATAATCGGATAAAAGTAGCACCTCTAGATTTGAGAGATGACTAACTTAGCCGACATCTAGGAATTGTAGTCTCGTTTTGGAAAAAATGAACTATATATTGACTATCATTAACCGTTTACTTTTCTATATATTGACTATATATGGAAATTAGTGAGAACCCTCAATTACATGGACATAACGGAAATTGCGCATATTTCCTCTTGACAATTCATAACCGTTTACTTTTCTAACAACGCACGTTAGGATCGGATTTTAACCGATCCTGATCAAGACGATACTAATACTACACTAATATGGATCCGTTAAAGACCTGATCCAAATAGTTTAAATTAGGATTGGTTCTATTAAATAACCGATCCCGATAGTTTGAATTAAGATCGGTTATATTAAACAACTGATTCTAATATAAATTAATCTGAATCGGTTGTATAGAATCACTGATCATAATGTATACTAATCTAGATCAGTTCTTTTAAGTAACTGATCGAGATTAATATATATTAGGATCGGTTTTTTAATAAAATCAATCCTAATAGTTATTTTTCGTTTTTTTTAATACCCATTAGGAAATAACAATTAGGATCGGTTCTATTAAATAACCGATCCAGATTAACATTTATTAGGATCAGTTGTATAGAATAACCGATCCTAATAGTTTGTATTAGGATCAGTTGTATAGAATAACCGATCCTAATAGTTTGTATTAGGATCGGTTATTCTATACAACCGATCCTAATTGTTATTTGGAAGGTTTTTTTTTTTAATACAAATTGGTATCTAGATTGCTTTTACTCTCTAGATCTTCCTCTTTATCCATTCAGGCCTATTGTGACCCAGAATGGGCGAGTTGTCTGATGACCCGACGATCCACCAGTGGCTATGTTACTTTTCTTGGGGCTAGTCCTATTTCATGGCGCACAAAAAGACAGAATGTTGTTTAACGCTCATCGGCTGAAGCTGAATATTGTTCAATGGCGAATGCAGCTTGTGAATTAACTTGGTGTCAATATATTTTTGATGAACTTGAAGTTCCTCGATCAGGACCAAAGCAAGCTTTATTGTGACAATCAAGCTGCCCTACACATAGCTTCTAATCCAGTTTTTCATGAGCGTACGAAGCACATTGAACTAGATTGCCATCTAATTATAATTCGAGATAAAATTCAAGCAGGGGATATTGCTACAGCACACGTGCCAACATCACAGCAATTGGCAAATATATTTACTAAAGCGTTAGGCAAAGTTCAGTTCCAATTCCTTGTAGGCAAGCTAGGTGTTGTGGCACTGCACTCACCTGCTTGAGGGGAGTATTACAGCTGGTACCACAGCTGATTTGCATCAATGATACAGCTCGTATGTACCAATCATAGCTGGCATATATTCTATTTATTTATTTTTCTTTGCTTAAAATATATTTCCTTTATTTGAGAAAGGTTCTGTATATAAGATTACATTGTATCCTTGTAAATGTTAAGAAAACAGAATATAAATTATTCTAAAAATTCTCAATATGCAGCTAAACAAACTTAATAACAAGGGCATAATAAAATTGATAATCATTGCTCTTATATACTTGCTCTTTTATACAAATCGAGCTCCCCAAACACAGAGAGGATTAACCAAAGGGAGTATATATTCTGTCAGATTCCTGACCAAATGCAAAGAGGTACTAACTGTTTCTCAACATCAATTGATGTTTATACAGATCTTGACAGGTAAGAACGCTTTGCATTTGGTTGGTAGTTATCAGAGACCTGAGAAAATATGTAGAATCATTATGAATGAACTAGTTCATTGTGATAGTACCTAAATTGATCATTACCCAAAATATTATATTGACAATGAGGATATGTTGGTATTACCTCAGTTTAATCAATTCTCAGAACATACCAGCTTAATCCTCTTATATATCTTAACAAACATTATTTTACATAGAATGCTGCTTATGCCTCTATAATGAGGCTAAAAATTATTATCTTATCTGAAGTGTAAACATTCTAGTATTTCTTAACAACAAGCCGAAGATCATCCTTCCTAGGAACGGAGAATCCCGGTGATTCACTCATGTTGAGCTCGTCCCTTGTCATTCCACCTGGCAACTCCCAATTGAAGTGATGTACCAGATTTGCTAATGCAAGCTCTGCAATGGAGGTAGCAAACAATATACCAGAGCAAATCCTGCGTCCTGATCCAAACGGGAGGAACTGAAAGTCATTGCCCTTGTAGTCTACTTGGCTACCAATGAACCTTTCTGGCTTGAACTCCTCTGGCACCTCCCATGATTTTGCCTCCCTCCCAATAGCCCACGCATTGATTAGGACTTTGGTTCCTTTAGGAATAGTGAAACCATTTATTTCGCAATCTTCTATCGATTCCCTTGGAAGCAACAAAGGGCCAGGAGGATGTAGCCGTAGGGTTTCTTTGATCACTGCTTGTAAGTAACTCATTTGGTCTAAATCTTCTGATCTCACCATGTCACCATGCTTTACTATTCCTCTAACCTCTTCTTGCAGCATCTTCATATGTTTAGGATTTTTAATCAGCTCTGCCATTGCCCAATCTATGGTGATGTATGTTGTATCAACTCCAGCACCAAATGCGTCCTGTACAATTTGATTGTGATATGTATATAGTTAGAAACTCAAGGTTCTTGAGAAAATAGCATAATAACTTATTTTTCTCTCTTTTGTCATTTTCATCTATTTAACAGTTATATTTCTTCATATCCTGAGAATATTGTGATACAGTGATCACATATAAGATCATGTTTGCAATTCAAGATACCAGACTTTCGTTTGATATGTAAGTTGAATGATATGAATTTAAAAAAAAATAAAATAAAATAACTTACCATAAGTAGCCCCTTGACATTATCCATGGTGATCTCAAACTTGATGCTTGGATCATTCTTCAAACAAAGTAAAGTATCAACTAAATTATCGTGTCCCTCCTTGCTCTCTCCGCTTTGAATATGAGTTTGAATTAACTCTTCAAACAACTTATTCCATTCATTTCTATTTCTACGAGCCCTCCGGCTCAATCCAATAGGCCCTTCTAACAATGACAAAGAAGGAAACAAATCCCGAACACTAAATTGTCCCATTAAACTAAAAAACTCTTCTATCAACTCTTTAAACATAACATACCTTTGTTCTTCCATAATGAATTTTCCAGAAACAACCCCAAAAATTATATCAATCATGAATGAGAACAAAATATTGCTTAATTCTATAGGATCACCTCTCGACTTGGATGCATGGTTGCTAATCTTCGCAATCAAATTACCAACTTGCTCCTCTCGAATTGTTTTATAGGAGGCAACCTTTTTGGTACTCATTAAATGGATAGTGAAGATTTTTTTCAATTGCCTCCAATCCTCACCATAGGGTTCAAAGGCCATGTCACGATAACGAATGATGTCCGTGACAACAGTAAAAGGCCGACTGGAAAAGGTGAGGCTGTGGGTCTGAAATACGGCACGTGCTGTATCGGATGACGAAACAATAAGCCATGGTACTTCACCAAAATGAAGTAGCATGAGGGGCCCATATTTCAGAGAGAGTGAATAGAGAGATTGATGGTAAAGAGAGCCTAGTTGGTGGATGTTTCCTATGAATGGAAGCTTTGGAGGTGAAGGTGGCAACTTTTCAGGGCGTTTCGAAAAGTTTCTTCTCTTTACACTGAAGCAAAGTATGAAGATAGATAACAGAAAGATACAGAGTAGTGGCATATTCTGCGTTAAAGTAAAGATCATCTCTTGAAGAGGCAACATTTTTCTTTATCTGAAAGTGTCTTTTTTTTTCCTCGAAAGTGTTTTATTTTTACAAGTGTGTTGCAATTAGCATTAATTTATACGACAAATTGAGGGCAAGACAACACTTGAAGTGCCAAAATTGACCTTTTCCTCTCAACTGCTTGGAACAGTTTTGCTTGCTTTATGTACCTGCTCACTCTGTGTAATATATCCCTTAATAGGTATATAATAATGTGAGCAAGGTAAGTTTAAATTTGAAAAAAATCTCGCCGACCATCAATTTTTTTTTTTGATAAAATTAGTAAGTACATCTTAAATTATTATCATTTAATTTTAACATGAATGGGCACATCACGTGGTCCATTTTAAATTCTAAAATGGCCACACCACGTGATCTTTCGAATTGGTTATTTACATTATAAAATATTAATGTCTTCCATCCGAAAAAAAAATTCATCTAGATTTCGTCCAGCACAAAATTTGCAATTATTTTTGCTCGAAAAAACTCGAATCAAAGACATTTTTTTCTAGACGATAGTTAGCATCTTTTTAAATTGCTCTTTGTCTGAATATATATAGAGGTTGGCTAATATCAAATTAATTGTTCGTGAGTTCCTGTGTTATTTTTAAATTTTCAAAGTCCAAAGAGTCAATCCAAACCATTAGATGTAATCTCTATATTAAAATGTGCTTGGTGAACAAATTTTACATTTTTTTTTTGTTTTTACTATTTATTAAACCACATTGAATATCGTTGATCCAATGGTCCATCCTGGTTTTATTGTTTTGTTAAGCCACCATTGGATCAGGGATTTTCAAAATTGTTTAATATATAGTAAAAAAATTTAAAAAAAATGTAAAATTTGGTCTCCAAGTACATTTTAATATAGATATTACATCTAACTGTTTGGATCGACTTTTTGGGCTTCAAAAATTGAAAAATAACTTAATTGCACAAGACCTCAGGAACAATCGATTTGATATTATCCAACCTCTATCTATCTATCTATCTATCTATCTATCTATATATAGATAGATATATATATACACACACATGTATATATATATAGATTTATATACACATGTATATATGAGGAGGGTTCCAATGCCTCGTAATACCTCATATTTTATATCTTCGTTTTCAAAGTCTAAATTGTCGATCATAACCATTAAAAATGATATACATAATAAAAAATATATAAAGATGAAATTTTATATTTTTTGGAATTTTTTGCTATTTATTAAGATGGGTACAAAATCACTATCTTTGTACCGTTGAAAAAAAGGTGATTTTCTAACCATCTTAAAAATAGTAAAAAAATTTCAAAAAAAATATAAAAATTCATCCTCAATTATATTATAGCGTGGATATCGTGTTGAACGGTTAGGATCGATAATTTAGGCTTTGAAAATAAAGATATAAAATATGAGATATTATGAGGTATAAAAAACATGAAGCATTGGAACCCTCCTCATATTATGAGTTTCGAACATATGACTTCCCACACAAAGAGCATTGCTTTTGTCACTAAACCATAACTTAGTTCTCAAATAATTAATAACTTGTACTTTTCTGTGGACATTTACTGTGTCCCTACGAAAACCTGCTTCGGATCCAGGATCAAATGGTCCTCTTGGATATGAAGAGTTTCGTATTTTCATTGCTTTCCTTCAATTCAATAAAAAAGTTCATCAATCGGGAATGTGGGCTACGAAAAGGCATGTGAAGTGCTTCCTAGCTGGGCGAATAAATCCTTCTCGAAAAAAAGCATGTGTAAGTGTGACTATCAGAATGAGATTCGCAAAGGTGGTTCCTTGCTCCGTGGCGCTGACGAAATTTGAGCTCTTCTTTTGCTTGTTCAAGAGAGATAAAATGGACCTTCTGCTGTAGTGTTAGGTTTAGGCGGGGAGGGCCTACAGGAGTCAGGCCTTTTCATTGATTTTTCTATGATTATACATTTCATATAAAAATCTCATTTTTCCTCATTGCATAAAAAGCCAATTTAGTTTTCTCACAATTCCAAAGTGGCAAATTTTCTCACTAATTTCCATATATAGTCAATATATAGTTCTTTACAAAAATTCATCTGGATTTCCAGCATATAGATATAAACACACGCACGCACACAAATATATATAGAGAGCGAGAGAGATGAACTACGGTGAGTTGCAAAGTAAGATGCATTTCTACTTTACATTCTATTTTATTAAGCAAATTAGATGTGATCTCCATATTGAAATGTGCTTGGAGACCAAATTTTATATTTTTTCAAATTTGTTTACTATTTATTAAGCAATTTTGAAAATTGTTGTTTTGCTGTAAACAATACAAAACAGTAAAAATTTCTGGACCATCAGATCAACGATTTTCAAAATTACTTAATAAATAGTAAAAAAATTCCAAAAAATATAAAATTTGGTCTCCAAGCACATTTCAATATGGAGATCATATTGAGCGGTTCGGATCGGTCGTTTGAATTTTCAAATCGCAAAATATTAGTGTGAAGTAAAATAGTTGCTTTACTTTGCAACTCACCGTAGCTCATCTATATATATATATATATATATATATAGATGAGCTACGGTGAGTTGCAAAGTAAAGCAACTATTTTACTTCATAAATATATGAGATGGGCTACGGTGAGTTGTGAAGTAAAACGCATTTCTACTTCACACCGTATTTTCATTTTGAAAGTCCAAACGACCGATCCAAACCGTTAGATGTTTAATCCATATTGAAATGTGCTTGGAGACCAAATTTTATATTTTTTGGAATTTGTTTACTATTTATTAAGCATTTTTTAAAACTGCTGTTTCGCTGTGAACAGTAAAAAACAGTAAAATTTTCTAGACCATCAGATCAGTGACTTTCAAAATTGCTTAATAAATAGTAAAAAAATTCCAAAAAATGTAAAATTTGGTCTCCAAGCACATTTCAATATGGAGAACAAGATGAACGGTTCGAATCGACGTTTTGAACTTTAAAATCGCAAAATATGAGCATGAAGTAAAATAGTCGCTTTACTTCGCAACTCACCGTAGCCCATCTCTCTCTCTCTCGCTATATATATATATATAGAGAGAGAGAGAGAGAGATGAGCTACGGTGAGTTGCGAAGTAAAACGCGTTTCTACTTCACGCCGTATTTATATTTTGAAAGTCCAAACGACCTATCCGAATAGTTAGATGTTTAATCCATATTGAAATGTGCTTGGAGACCAAATTTTACATTTTTTGAAATTTGTTTACTATTTATTAAGCATTTTTGAAAATTGTTGTTTTGCTGTGAACAGTAAAATTTTATGGACCATCAGATCAGCGACTTTCAAAATTGCTTAATAAATAGTAAAACAATTCCAAAAAATGTAAAATATGGTCTCCAAGCACATTTCAATATGGAGAACAAAATGAACGGTTCAGATCGATATTTTGAACTTTAAAATCGCAAAATATGAGCGTGAAGTAAAATAGTCGCTATACTTCGCAACTCACCGTAGCCCATCTCATATATATATATATATATATATATATATACTAGTATCATACCCGTGCGTTGCAACGGGACATATTATAAGAAACAAATATATCAATAAAACTAATAACTATTTAAAAATTAAAACATATGTGTTACATCTGCAAAAAAAAAAAAAAAAAAAAAAAAAAAAAATCGTAAAACGTTATAACGTTTTTAAAACGTTATGTAACGTTTTTCACTGTAAAACTTGATAAAAATGGCAATTTTATGAAGGCTAGATTCAATTAAACCGTTATAACGTTTTCAGAAAACGTTATAACGTTTTATAGACTAAATTAAGGGCGTTTTTCACCAGCTGAATCGTTATAACGATTTACCAAAACGTTATAACGTTTTATAGACTAAATTATGCGTTTTATACACTATTTCCTGCATTTTTCACGAGCTGAATCGTTATAACGATTTACCAAACCGTTATAACGTTTTATCCCACAAAATAAGGGTCTATTAGCAAACCGTTATAACGATTTACCAAACCATTATAACGTTTTATAACGTTTTTGTGTCTCTTTCTCTCTCACTCCGTCCCTTCTCCCTGCCTCTTGTGTGTTCCGCCAAAGAAAGAAGAAAAGAGAGAGAGGGCTTCCCCTTCCTCCAAAACTCTCCAAAACTCCCGGGAAATCGAAGGAAGGAGCGAGAAATTGGTTGCTTCTCTCATCTAGCTCTCCCATTTGGTATTCTCTCCTCTTCTCCCTCAAAATCCGAATTTCACCATTGTTAGGATTTTTCGTTTTAAACCCGAGATTTGGGTTTGAATTACTTGTAGACTAGCTCCTTGAGCCTCCTTGGTTGTTTATGTGTTGATTCTTTTCCCGATTTCACCTCGATTTTGGATTCCCATTTCTAGGGTTTTTGGTACCAAATCCAAAATTTGGAAATGTTGTTGATCGGTTAGGCTAATCCGACCAATTAGACTTGTAATCGGTAAACCTCTTTCTCAATCGTGACATCTAACGGTTAATCTGAAATTTGACCAAATTAGGGTTTAATTAATCGGCAAATTGAATTATTACGAGAACCAAAATAGTGAGACGGTAAAGGAATTGTTACCAAATTGGAATTGTGTATGGTCTAGAGGACCCAAACGTGAATATGAGAATTGATAAGAGATGTTAAGTAATTAAGACCAATGAAGAAAAGATTGACACTAAAATATATAAATTTCGTTAAGGAAAGTATAAAGAGATTAGTACAACTCAAGCAAGCATTCGAACAAAGGTTAAACAAGGGTACATGTAATATAGGTGTAGGCTCGGTCGAGCAAGACTTTGCGGGACATTTCGAGACGTCTGATCCACAACTAAGCGGTACGCTCGTCGTAATCAGGTGCGGGATTCTTGGACTTGTTTGATACTTTATTTTTAGGAATTAAACTGTGTTTTCGTTTGTCATGTTGAATATCAATGATTGCATCATTGAATTGTGTATAGTATTTGCATAGCCCAATCAAATTAAACTCGAATTGATGTGACTTGAGTGATTTGCATGCTGGTATGGTTGTAGGTTGTGTCGATCGATTATGATCTGATTTGATTGAAAGTCACCACGATTTGATTTGATTTGATTTGATTTGATTTGATATGTATGTGAATGGATTTACGAAGTTAAGCACTTGGATCCAATGAATTTGCCAAGTCGGGCTGTATGCTGACTTGGATTCCCAGGATCCTAATGGACTTAGGTGAACGGCCCTCGATATTCCCAGTACCGGTTGGGACGAGGGAGGGTGATTATGTTATGAGATGTGTGATTGGAAATCGTGGGTGACATGTGTAACATCTATGGCTCGGTGGCATTTTCCTACGTGTTAATGCATTTGGAAAGGTCAATTGAATGTTACGACTATTGGAATGATTCCAAAGTGGATTTTCTTTATATGATTCGAACCAGACCTTAATAAACTGTTAAGCCAAGCGATTGCAGATGGGTGTCAGATAAAGGGTCCAGCGGTTGGCCATCTGTAGGTGTCAGTAACCCTACAGATGTGGGTTTGATAAAGGTTCAGCTCGAAAGAACATCTGTAATTGCTACAAGCCCTAATGAACTGAGTTATGAATCGAGTTAAGCCAAAATATATGTTGTGTTTGAAATTCATCTTGGAAATTCCGTAAACTGTGTTTCAGGTTGATTAAACTGTTGTCGAGCATTGGCATTCTGTTATTTATGATTATATATATCTGTTTGCATTGTTATTGTTTGGGTTTCATTTTTGAATATAGAGTCTGATTGCAAGTCCAATAATCTAAACTGTGGCAAATTTCGCACTGAGAATTTATTCTCACCCCCTCTCCCCGATTATTTTCAGGTTATTTTACGCGGACGCAGCAAGTGAGGATATTGGTAATGCATATAAAAGATCCACTGCCTTGCGTGTATATGTGACGCCTGATTTATACACGCGGCAGGCTGTCAGACCCGGTGGATTTGGGGTGTGACAATATGTTAATAGAAAATTTATATGATTATGTATTTTAATTAACTTTAATCGTGACCTCTAATAACAATTTGATGATGTGATGATTCTTTATTTTTAAGTACCAATGGTATCAAATAATAACTCGATTTGAATCTAATATTAAATATCATACAACAATTCAATATCAATATATAATATGATATCAATAAACATAAATAAAAAGTGTTATCGTGTGTATGTATAGGATATATATACACACACACACACATATTATAAGAGAAATATATATTCACATACATCTTTTAATTTATATTTTTCTTTGTTTCCAATTTATATTCTTCTTCTTCTTTGCTTCCAATTTATAGAATATATATACACACACACACATTGATATATTATATATTGGAAATATATTCTAAATTGCTCACACCAATATGTATAGAAACAAAGAAGAAATAAGAAAACAAATAAATAAGAAAATGGAAGGTGGAGTCTTCTCAATTGAAGAGGAGAAATATGGAAACAAATAAATAAGGAAACAGATAAATATATCGCTAAATTTCAGAATTTCTTCAATTTTAATTGTAACGTATCGTGTGGCAGCACATGTGGTGGGTGTGTTTTTAACTAAATTTAGACTTTCATACATAAAAGAGATGCATTTAATCAAAAGAAGACAACTTATGTAATTAGAGAGTTGAGATCAAATCCCAAGTTTCATCTCTCAATCGTAGCCGTTGGCGGATCGGACACCCAACGTGCTTAATAATAGAATGGATATATATATCTATATATATATATATATATATATTTCTAGACGAGAGTTAGCACCTCTTTAAATTGCTCCTCGTCTGATAATATACATACATATATACATACATATATGAGGAGGGATTCACTTACACCATTTTTCGGTGACACCAAATTGCACTCTATATTTTCAATTTTTTTAAAGTCCAAATAGTAAATCCAAACCATTCAACACGATGAATATATTAAAATGTGCTTGCAGATCAAATTTTATAGTTTTTCAATATTTTTACTATTTATTAAGTATTTTACAAAATCGTTGTTTTCAGACTATTGAATTTTTGTACCCATCTTAATAAATAATAGAAAAATTCAAAAAAATGTGAAATTTTATTTGCAATCACATTTTAATATTATCATGTTGAACGGTTTATTCGACTGTTTGAACTTTGAAAATGTAGGATGTAATCCAATGTCACCAAAAATGGTGTAAGTGAATCCCTTCTATACAACACACACACACACACACATATTGCAATTAATGGATAAGCATTTTTGTACATTATACTATAAATCACCAGATTCAAAGTTCAAATAACCGATCCAAACTGTTCTTCTTGTTCTCCATATTAATATGTATTTGGAGAACAAAATTTACATATTTTGGAAAAATTTTACTGTTTTTTAGATTTATTGTAAATCGTTGTTTTTCAGATTTATTTTTTCTCATTAATCATCCAAACACGAAGATATTAAATACGTTAATCTTCCTTTAGTTCCATTCCATTTCCTTCTATTCTTCACCTCCCCTTCCTTCCTCTACTCTTCATCCAAGCAAGGTGTTATGGACAAAATGCGAAAAATGTATGAAGCATGTGAAGCATAATTAACATTTGACAAGTAAATTTTCCGAAATCTTGTATTATTTTTCAAGAAATTTAAATTAAATTTTTTAATTAGTATTCAACAAAAAATTTGTGCTAAATATGATATTTATTTTCTTTAAAAGTTTAGCAAAGGAATTGTTACATCTCTAAAAAAAAAAAAAAAAAAAAAAATCGTAAAACGTTATAACGTTTTTAAAACGTTATGTAACGTTTTTCGCTGTAAAACTTGATAAAAATGATAATTTTATGAAGGCTGGATTCAATTAAACCGTTATAATGTTTTCAGAAAACGTTATAACGTTTTATAGACTAAATTAAGGGCGTTTTTCACCAGCTGAATCGTTATAACGATTTACCAAAACGTTATAACGTTTTATACACCAAATTATGCGTTTTATACACTATTTCCTGCGTTTTTCACCAGCTGAATCGTTATAACGATTTACTAAAACGTGGTAACGTTTTATCCGACAGTGTGAGGGTCTATTTAGCAAAATTCTGTGTATCTTTCTCTCTCACTCCGTCCCTTCTCCCTGCCTGGTGTGTGTTCCGCCCCAAAGAGAAAAGAGAGAGAGAGAGCTCCATTATTTCACGAAAGTTCGGGAAATCGAAGGTAGGAACGAGAAATTGGACGTGGATCTCATCTAGCTCTCCCATTTGGTATTCCCTTCTCTCCTCTTCTCCCTCAAAATCCGAATTTCACCATTGTTAGGATTTTTCGTTTTAAACCCGAGATTTGGGTTTGAATTACTTGTAGACTAGCTCCTTGAGCCTCCTTGATTGTTTATGTGTCGATTCTTTTCCCGATTTCACCTCGATTTTGGATTCCCATTTCTAGGGTTTTTGGTACCAAATTCAAAATTTGGAAATGTTGTTGATCGGTTAGGCTAATCCGACCAATTAGACTTATAATCGGTAAACCTCTTTCTCAATCGTGACATCTAATGGTTAATCTGAAATTTGACCAAATTAGGGTTTAATTAATCGGTAAATTGAATTATTACGAGAACCAAAATAGTGAGACGGTAAAGGAATTGTTACCAAATTGGAATTGTGTATGGTCTAGAGGACCCAAACGTGAATATGAGAATTGATATGAGATGTTAAGTAATTAAGACAAATGAAGAAAGGGTTGACACCAAAATATATGAATTTCGTTAAGGAAAGTATAAAGAGATTAATACAACTCAAACTAGCATTCGAACAAAGGTTAAACCAAGGGTACATGTAATATAGGTGTAGGCTCGGTCGAGCAAGACTTTGCGGGACATTTCGAGACGTCTGATCCATAACTAAGCGGTACGCTCGTCGTAATCAGGTGCGGGATTCTTGGACTTGTTTGATATTTCATTTTCAGGAATTAAACTGTTTATTCGTTTGTCATGTTGAATGCTTAATTGTTGAATACTTTGAAATTCATGCTGCATATTGCTTCGTGCATAAATGAGAATGATTGAGTTGTTCGGTTAAGGTAAATTGGCATGTTGGTATGGTTATTATTTGATTAGTTCTATTAATTGTTCTTGATGTGAATGAATCTGCCAGGCTGACCTGTTTAGGTGGCTGGATCAGGTGACGGTGACCTATCCGTTGATCTGTTTCTGAATTTGCCAGGCCGACCTGTTTAGGTGGCTGGATTAGGTGACGGTGACCTATCCGTCGATCTGTTTCTGAATTTGCCAGGCCGACCTGTTTAGGTGGCTGGATCAGGTGACGGTGACCTATCCGTCGATCTGTTTCTGAATTTGCCAGGCCGACCTGTTTAGGTGGCTGGATCAGGTGACGGTGACCTATCCGTTGATCTGTTTAATGAATTTTGCAAGGCTGATAACCAACTTTGGTCCTATTTGAATGAAATTGCAAAGTTGAGCAGTATGGCTGACTTTGATTCTGTGTGATTGCATTTTTGTCAAGTTGACCTGTATAGGTGACTTGTAACCAGACCTTAGGAAATGGTTAAGCCAAACAGCTACAGATGGGTGTCAGATAAAGGGTCCAGCTCGGTGGGCCATCTGTAGGTGCTAGTAACCCTACAGATGTGGGTTTGATAAAGGGTCCAGCTCGAAAGAACATCTGTAGTTGTTACAAGCCCTAATGAGTCGAGTTAAGCCAACTACGTGTTTATTTTGAAATTCATCTTGGAAATTCCGTGAACCGTGGTCCGGCTTATTACTTGTTGTCGAGCATGCGCATTCCTTTTTATAATTATGAATATGAATTGATTTGAATTGCTATGGTTTGGGTTTCATTTTTGAATATGGAAATTGATTGCAAGTCCAATAATCTAACTGTGGCTAATTTCGCACTGAGGATTTATTCTCACCCCCTCCCTTTGGGTCATTTTCAGGTTTATTACGCGGATGCAGTGAATGAGGATATTGGTAATGCATATAAAAGATCTACTGCCTTGCGTGTATATGTGACACTTAATAGATACACGCGGCAGGCTGTCAGACCCGGGATTTGGGGTGTGACAGGAATGCTATAATATTTACGAATTTGACATTATATACTTTGTTCCAGTGTAGATTAAAACTTACTAGCTATTCATTACGTCAATATTTCAGCAACTGTCTAATAAAGAATTAATGAATCAGGTAGATATTTTGACGGGATGTCAGTAGAGGTGCTATCGGGTCGGATCGGGTCGAGTCTAGATACTATTATATTTGGACCTGTACTCTAAAAGTGTTCGGATCTGAATTTCGATCCATACACTTATATATCTGTTTCAATCAGAGTTGGATGCGGATCTAGATACCTACCTACCCGTAGATATTTTGGATCCAGTCTTTCGGTTCCAGGTAGATAGATACCCATAACTTGTTTGTAAATTATCGGATTTGGTTCGGATATGGGGCGGTTCCAGATCCATAGTGGATATATATCACAAAAAAATTAAGAGGATGGAGAGAAAATAGCTTTTGAAAATAAAAATATTAAAGAAGAGATATAATTTTTAAAAAGTTAAATATTAGAGATGACGATTTCTTTTTCGGTTCAAAAAATATATGAATGGAATACTAATAATTTGTAGAAATGACATATCAATGAGAGCAAAAAATTTTCATTATTATGCAAAGGATATCAAGACAAATATTGAAGGATGTATTCATATTAATAAATTTTATTTAAAAAATTAATGTGGCTGTCATGGAAGAAATAAATTTGGCATCCATCTATGTGTATAAACATAGTGAATATGTGACTGCATTCTATTTTATCACATTCAAAAAAGTAGTGGGCTCACCACGGCTTATGCAAAAATTAATATGCAAAGTTATATTTTTATATATTAATAGTTATTAATATATGTTTTATCAGGTATTTATACAGGTATCGGGTCGGATTTGGTTCTGGATCGGATAATTAAATGAAAACCATATCCTACCCATTACAGTATCGGTTCCGGTTCGGATCTGGGTCAGATATTAAATTATTAATTTTGTAATCATACCCATAATTTAATTGGTTATATTTTTTAAACCATACCCTATCCAAATTAATCGAATCCGAGTCGGTTCCGGGTCAGATCCGGTTCGGTTCCGGATCAAATCCGGGTAATTGGGTAAAAGTAGCACCTCTAGATTTGAGAGATGACTAACTTAGCCGACATCTAGGAATTGTAGTTTGGTTTTGGAAAAAATGAACTATATATTGACTATCATTAACCGTTTACTTCTATATGTTGACTATATATGGAAATTAGTGAGAACCCTCAATTACATAGAAATAACGGAATTTGCGCATATTTCCTCTGGACAATTCATAACCGTTTACTTTTCTATATATTGACTATATATGGAAATTAGTGAGAACCCTCAATTACATAGAAATAACGGAATTTGCGCATATTTCCTCTTGACAATTCATAACCGTTTACTTTTCTAACACTAGTAGAAAAATGTAACACTTCATCAATTAGTTATATTTTACTGTATAAAAGTAATTATAATTTAGTGTTTGAATTTTGAAGACAAAATTCTTTTTAAAGAGAGAAAGAATGTAACGCCACGTCAAATCAAAAATATTATATTAAGGTACAATATAAATAACGTACATATTTGTTTATCCGTATATGTCAATTTTCTTTGTTCATTTATTTAATTTTACTACTTAACAAATTATCCAAACTAAACCACGGTGAAAAGAAAACAAATAATTTATAATTCTGATATAGATCTCTGAAATTATATAGCCATATAAATACCGTTGCCAAGTCATGAAAAGTCCAAAAGAATTATCCATTTAGTTATATGTTAACTGTGAAATAAAAACCGATCAAACAGTCGTATAACCCAATATAATCCAATTATATATCTGACAGAAGATATATCTATCAAAAGGTGCAAATCTAATTTAAATACATAACTGCTCAAATTAACCGGCGCCTCTCTGATCCAAAATAGAAACTATATCTATATCTATCTATACATATATATAATTAAACAGTGGTTACATCCCTTTGTCTTTTTCTCCGCAAATCACCACAGAAATCAAAAGGTGAGAAATATTAGATTTGTTCGATTTTGTCCCTTTCTCTTAATTAAACCTTGATTAATTTTCGTTCTTTCTTAAAAAGCCTTGATTTCCGATTTTGCATATTATGGGTTGATAATTTTTATACTTATTGGATTCCGCTACTTTGTATTGTATATAATTTAGGATATTAATTCAATTTGATAGGACTTTTTGAAAATTACGTAGATTTATTTTGTTATGTTATTATTAGATTTCTGAAATTTTATAAACTTGTTCAATTAGTTAAAAGTAACCTTTAATAAAAGTTTAATTGATTATCGAATAGTTCTTTGGTAATATTATAAAGTGAATTAACGTTTGTATAAATCCTTAGATGCAACAATGAATTTCCATAAACTTAATTTAGTTCATGAAGATCAATTCTTATATTTTATTTATTTTATTTAAGTAAACTGTTTAATTTAAGTAAACTTAATTTATTTAATTTATTAAACATTATATATTAGGGTCATGATAACAATCCCCGCAGGTCTATCCCCACAAAAAACCCCGCACTAACTGCCAAAAAAGTCATGGGGGGACTGCTCAATCATTAATACTCCGCAGAAAATGTTAGTATTTAACTTGAAGCATCAAAGTATTTATCCTGGATTTGCAAAGTATTAATCCCTATGCAATAATCTCTATTTATGACTGAATAAATCAATCCATTAATTGTCCCCACACAAAATTTCCTTTTTTTTTTGAATTGTCCCCGCACAATTGGGGACCATTAAATAAACAATCCCCTCATAAATACTTGTCAGTTATCCCCGCACAAAATTTCATTTTCTTTTTATTGTCCCCGCACAACTGGGGACCATTAAATAAACAATCCTCTCACCCAATGATAAATACTTCTCACACATAATGATAAATACTTTATGTTACATAGATAAATACTTCTCAGACATAATTGTAATTTTCAGTAAAAACATCAATGATAAATACTCTAAGACATAATGATAAATACTCTATATTACATGGATAAATATTCTATGTTACAAAGATAAATATTTTATGTTACATAGATAAATATTTCTCAAACATAATTGCACTTATAGTAAAACATCAGTGATAAATACTTTTAAACATAATGATAAATACTCTCATGTATAAGGATAAATACTTTATGTTACATGAATAAATACTTTATGTTACATAGATAAATAATTCTCAAACATAATTGCAACTTACAGTAAACATCAATGATAAATACTCTCAGACATAATGATAAATAATTTATGTTATATGAATAAATATTTTATGTTACATGGATAAATACTTCTCAGAAATAACAAATAAACATTTATTAACGGGGATTATTATTAGATAATAGTATAATTAATGCGGAAATTGTTTTTAAAGGAATAATTAATGCGGGAATTGTTATTAGAGAAAAGCATAATTAATGCGGGGATTGGTATTAAATGACTCTAATTTAATGCGGGGATAAATGGAAATTTTTAGCCAGTGAGAGGATATGACAATTAAGGAAGAGAGAGAGTGCGGGGATAAATGGGGGGACAGGGATGGGAGGATTGTTATAATTATTCTTAGATTTAAGCCACACACTTTGAATGCTGTATGTGCATCACAGATTCACATTTAATTTTTTTTCTTAATTCCGTTACATGGATAAATCCTCAAAATTATAACACCGAGTATGAACTTCTCAGCTTTATGCCAAGAAAATTAGTACAATTTATTCATTTCTCAATTCTGAAATATACAAATACATTCAACAACTAGATTCCAATCTGAATTCTCAAATATACAAATACACCCAAGAAAAGACAGATAGCTAACAAGACCATCTCATTTATTCACTTTTAATGCACTAGACAATAACAAAGCTAATTAAGTTTGGCTTTTAAAATAAGATAAAATCTCGGAAGTCACCTCCTCAGCTTTTTCCTGCTGTATGAAATGGTAACCGTCAATTGAAACCACATCAAGATTTGCTACAACTTCCTTTAGACCTCCACCTTTGACC
The DNA here is from genome assembly GCA_964058875.1 of Carex rostrata. Lineage (NCBI taxonomy): Eukaryota > Viridiplantae > Streptophyta > Magnoliopsida > Poales > Cyperaceae > Carex > Carex rostrata. The sequence goes on from CAXKVT010000054.1 coordinate 3,065,453, forward strand.
ATCATCCCCCATCCATAAGAGTTGTAACCAACATCTCTCTCGACTAGAATGAATTTGGTGGGGACTTCAATTTTTGCTCCTTGCCATGGTGCCATGAGTTCCCAGTTCCTATAATAACACAATGGTTAAACAAACAAAGCATTAGTTTTCAGTGTTTTCTATCTAAACAAAACTGATTTCTTCCATTTTGGCTAAACCATTAAATTTGAATAGAAGGGAGATTCAGTCAAGCATCAACATCTTTGATCTTCTTCCAGAGTGTTTTTTTTTCCTTCAATTTGAGCTGTTATAGGAAAATAAAGGACAAACCCATGGAGTGCATTTGGTTGAGGTTCTAAGTTCAAATAAGATATGATACTGATTCCTTGGAGTGATTGGCATTTATTGCTTTGACATTGCATTGGTTATAACTGCTGGGTGTTAGTTGTAAAATGCAATCTTCATTCTGTCAGGTATTAGTTGGAAATGCAAGAAAAACAGCCTATAATTTATGAAGTATAGTAAACATTGGAATTTATAGGGAAAAAAAAAGTAAGAACTATGTAAAAATTGAAGACCCACGTGTCCATGTTTCTATAGTAGTTTAGGGGTCCAGTAAACCCATTTTTCTGAAATTTCTCCGCATAATATTGGAGTTCATCCTCGGAAATCCACTCAAGAGAAGGGGGCTCTTCGAGGTAATCTATTATCTCCATTCCAGGTGGAGCAATCAGATTGTCCGTTTTTATTGAAAAAAACTTTTTAAGCACGGTTGAAACTTCATAGCGAGCAAATGATGTTTCAGCCCTTCCAGGTTCCTGAGTTTGAAATAGAGATCAGAAGCAATTGTTCTTAGCTGTCACTAAAAAATAGCTCAATAAAATTTTGATGTTATTTCCAACAGGACCATTGACCATTGAACTCTCTATATACTTAGTTGAATGTAAATCTCCTGATTTTTTTACTTATATTCATTACTTCCTTTCTCCATTTGTATTTTTTTGTTGAAGTAGAACCATTTATATTAATTTGCTTGTTTCTGACATCACTAAATAAATAGACAGTACATAATATTGCTAAATGTATATATTGTATTCTAAAAGCGATTCTACAGTGGATCAACAGAAAAACAAATGGTGCGGTGCCATGTGAATATATAAAAAAATAATGAAAACACGGAAGGATTAAAGAGTTATTGGCACAATTATTACCTGGAACTGGTGTATATAAAATCCATCTCCAGATGCCTTCAAGAAACCATCAGTGATTTTAACAGATGGGGTCCTTTGCAAATATGGTATCCCAATATTAACTAGTGCTCTTACCCTTTCAGGCCTAAACTGACACAGGTGCCATGCCATGTAAGCACCCCAGTCATGGCCCACGACGAAAACCTACATGTCACAGCATCCAAGAGATTGTTAGCTTAAATATAAAAAAGTTAAAAAATTTGAAGCAATAACTGAACATTGAAAAAGTTCTGTCAGAGTGCATATAACTTGTTGAATTTGATGTCAGGGCTACTATTTTAAGCAAAAAATGGTTGTTTGATTCTCACATAACCTGACTTTGCCACTATAGCACAGAGATGAGCACCAGTTTGATATTCTAGGCAAACTTTTATATTTCAGTTTATAGTCCTAGTAACATTGAGAAGTTTGGTGCATGGAAAGTGTTTGACAATTTGCCCAAGAGAAGTAAGCAAGACTTACACGTGGCAGCTCTAAGTGGTCGAGGAGCCCGACGAGATCACCAATAATATGAAAAACGGTATAAGCAGCAGGGTCGGTTGGCACGTCGGTGTCACCATAGCCGCGCAAATCGGGGGCAATGGCACGGTAACCATTTGCGGCCAAGACGGCCATTTGGTGCCTCCACGAGAGCCACAGCTCAGGGAAACTGTAGAGAACACAAAATTAGCAATGTGTTCAAAGATTAAATTGCACTGCAAAGAGGTTGAGGTTTTGAGAGACTAGAATTAGAAACCCGTGGAGGAGGAGAACTGGTGGGGCCGAGAGGTCGCCTTGCTCGGCGACGTGCATAGTTATCCCGTTGGTTGCCACCTGACGGTGCCGGATCTCGGCGAATCCCTCCTGATTCTCCATCGCTTTTCTCTCTCTCTCTCTCTCTCTCTTTGAAAGAGCTTTTGTGATAGCCTGTTTCTTAAATACGTCCAGTGACAGTGAGGTCCTCACTCATTTCGTCAACTTCAACTGTGAAATTAACAAGGAAGAAAGAACATCCTACTTGGCAGTCGGACAATAAAAAAAAAAAATTCCGTGGAAATTAACAAGAAGGAAGAAAAAACATATATGTAGTCCGACGAAATTTTTTCTTTTCTGTGGAAATTATTAAGAAGGAAGAAAAGTACTTGGTAGTCAGAAATTTTTTTTTTTTTTTTCTGTGGAAATTAATAAGAAGAAAGAAAAAACATCCCACTGTACTTGGCAGTCCGACGAAATTTTGTGGAAATTAATAAGAAGGAAGAAAAAACATCCTACTGTACTTGATAATCGGACGAAATTTTTTCTTTTCTGTGGAAATTAATAAGAAGGATGACAATCGGACGAAATTTTTTCTTTTATGTGGAAATTAATAAGAAGGACACTATACTTGGCAGTCGGACGAAATTTTTTCTTTTCTGTGGAAATTAACAAGGAAGAAAGAACAGAAAGAATGAAACAGACAGAAAAAAAGAAAGAATATCAAACTGTCAACCGGATGTGTCATATTTTCCCGACCAGTTATCGGGTACTGTGATTGACGGGAATGCATTTGATGGGACTATGGTTGTGACTGGTTGGGTTGTCCAATATCATCATCGAAACCCGATGACTCACCGAAGAGCATCTCATCTCCACTCTCCAAACTATCAGAATCAATTGCATCCACAGGTACATGCGAATAATCACGTACTTGTCTGCGGACCACACTGGAACTGGGTCGGGATCTCATTGGTACATCCACAGGGTGCCGACAAGTACTAGGTCGGGATCTAACTGGTATTGGATCTTGATCCACAGGATTCTGACTGGTATTGGGTCGGGGTATAACTAGTTGATCCACAGAGTTGCTACCGATACTGGGTCGGGATCTCATTGGTACATCCACAGAGTACCGACCGGTGCTAGGATGGGATTTAACTGGCATTGGGTCGGAATCCATAGGATTTCGACTGGTACTGGGTCCGGATCGAGGTTTAGGTATATGACTGGTATAGTTCGGTTCCAATTCTACATATAACTCCAGAACCGGTAACCTTTGTGGAAAAGACAACACAATTTCTAAAATCATTTTGAACGATTGTTGGTTCATTACCGGTACTAATTGGTAGTCACGTTGGCCATCGGTGGACATGTTAAACCTGACTTGAATTTCTATATTTGCTTGGTTAGAATTGTACAAAACTAATTTATAAATCTCTTTTTGAAGATAATCAAAACTGTGGTTCACAGTTAGCGGTAATGAGTACTTAGCTCGGGTACTGTAATAGACCCTGTCATTATTGTATTGGATTTCCCCTCCAATATAAATTTTCACACAAATAGTTGTCATTTTAAATTTCGATTGGTCTGGCAATTTCAAAAATAACAGCATATAAGTAATTAAAAATTGTATTGCCTCTAAAAAATATTCTAGACAATTTTGGATATTCTATAATTATTCTACACTATTTTGGAATTTCATAAATTAATAGGGCAACATTCTAAACTATTTTGGATTTTTTTTAATTATTCTAAACCATTTTGGATGGTTGTAAAAAATTCTAAATTTTTTGGACAATATTATTAAAAATAAAAAAAATCATTTTGGAATGAACTAATTAATTATAAATTAAAAGAAAAATAACATAAATAAAATAAAATTACCTCAATGGAAGAACCGATCGATCAGACAGTCAGAGCTCTGTAAGGGATCCGAAAAGGAAAAATGTTCTTAAAACAATTCTAAATCATTTTAGAATTAATAAAATTATTTTAGAATTAATAAAATTAATAAAATTATTGTACACCATCTTGAATTTTTTTTAATTAATATGACAATATTCAAAATTTAAATAATTTAAAATTAAATAATTATATATTTAAGTAATTAAAAATTAAATACTTCTAAATTTAAATAAATTAAAATTAAATATATAAAATTTAAATAATTATATATTTAAGTAATTAAAAATTAAATACTTCTAAATTTAAATAAATTAAAATTAAATAATTATATATTTAAATTATAAATTATAAATTTAAATAATTATAAATTAAATAACTTACTGTGAGAGAGTGAGAGACAACACTCCGCGGTTTTTATAAACGAATTCACTGCGATTTTGGAAAAAAAAATTCCGGAATTTTTATTGCTGTTTCGGGAAAAAAAAATTTCGGATTCTAAAACCGGAAATTTTTTTTCCTAAAATAGAATAGAGATTCCGGGAAAAAAAATTTCGGATTCTAAAACCGAATTTTTTTTTCCGGAAACAGAATAGAGATTCCGGAATTTTTTTTCCCGATTTTAAAGGTTAATTCAGAAAAAAAAATTTCCGGATTGGATATTTTTCGAAAAAAAACTGACGAAACATATATGTTTTGAAATTTAATTTTCATTCATTTTGGATATAAATAAAAAAATCGGACCATAGAATGTTGTACTCAAAATATTTTAATTTCCAATCAAGCTCCACAAACATGTAAAGGCAAGTGCTATAATAATTGGTGCGCATCCTCAGTCTGCACATTAAATTAGTGTGCATCCTCAATCTACGCACCAGCTCAATTTGGTACGCCAACTGGGTATGCGTACGTAGTATGTTTTAAAATGTGGTGATTAGAGTGGTAATTGTTTAATTACGATTTTTCGCAGTGCTAACTAAAAAAATTTTGGGCTGACATCACACCTTCAATTGATGGAAATAAATCTGCTACGATCTTAAGGGATTGTAGTCCCTACAATTCTGAATTCAATCTTTTATTTTTTGGGTTGTATGAATCTCTATAGAAATTGTTTTTTATATACGAATCTCAAAATAAATGAAAGGTTGGATTTAGAATTGGAGGGACCTAGTATCTTAGAATCGTAGCAGATTTATTTCCTCAATTGATTACTCTGCCAGCCCTTGTTTAGTGATTCCCTATTACGGTACCGGCGGGAGGATCTGAATTCGTGTTTAGATTTAAGCCACAACACTTTTAATGCTCTATGTGCATCACATATTCACATTTTTTTTAAGCCCACTAACATGGATAAATCATCAAGATAATAACACCTAGTATGAACATCTCAGCTTTATGCCAAGAATATGAGTAAAATTTATTCATTTCTCAATTCTCTAATATACAAATATATTCAGCTAGATTCCAATCTCAATTCTCAAATATACAAATACAACCAAGAAAAGACACGTTGCTCACAATACCATCTCATTTATTAATTTTTCATGCATAAGACATTAGGAAAGCTAATTAAGTTTTGCTTTTAAAATAAGTTAAGATCTCGGAAGTGACCTCCTCAGCTTTTTCCTGCTGTATGAAATGGTAACCGTCAATTGAGACCACATCAAAATTTGGGACAACTTCCTTTAGACCTCCACGCTTGACTACCATGTCGGTTCCATAAGTGTTGTAGCCAGTATCTCTCTCGACTAGAATGAATTTGGTGGAGACTTCAATTTTCGCCCCTTGCCATGGTACCATGACTCCATGAGTTCCCAATTCCTATAATAGCACAAGGTTATACAAACCAATCATTAGTTTTCACAGTTTTCTGTCTAAACAAAACCAATTTCTTCCATTTTGGCCAGAAAATTAAAACCTTTTTCCAAAAAAATTAAACAAGATTGGTTTTGAAACAACACAGAAGATTTCTATTTATTACATCCAACACTAAAAACGTATTCTAAATTTCAATTACTTCACATTAAGATTGTACATTTGAATACATGGTATATTCAGTCAAACATAACATCTTTGACCCTCCTCCTAATTTTTTTTTTTTGTGTCAATTTTAGCTTGCTAGAGGAAAATAAAGGAGAAACCCATGGAGTGCATTTGGTTGACAGGTTCTGAAATTCAAATAAAATGTGATACTGATTCCTTGGAGTTATTGGCCATGTATTGTTTTGACATTGCATTGGTTATAACTGCTGGGTGTTAGTTGTAAAATGCAACTTCAGTCTATCAGGTATTAGTTGGAAATGGAAGAAATGGAGCCAATAATTTATGAAGTATAGTAAACATTAGAATTTATAGGTGAAAAATGTAAGAACTAGGTAAAAATTGAAGACCCACGTGTCAATGTTTCTATAGTAGTTAAGGGGTCCAGTAAACCCATTTTTCTGAAATTTCTCAGCAAAATATTGGAGTTCATCCTCGGAAATCCACTCAAGGGGAGACGAGGGCTCTTCGAGGAAGTCTATTATCTCCATTCCAGGTGGAGCACTCAGATTGTCCATTTTTATCGAGAAAAACTTTTTAAGCACGGTTGAAACTTCATACCGACCAAATGATGCTTCAGCCCTTCCAGGTTGCTGAGTTTGAAACAGAGATCAGAAGTAAAAGTTCGTAACTGTCACTCAAAAATAGCTCAATAAAAATTTTATATTATTTCCAACAGGATCATTTTGAACTCTCTATAAAATTAGTTCAATGTAAATCTCCTGACTTTTTTTTACTTATATATATGATTACTTCCTTTCTCCATTTGTATCTGACATCACAAAGTTAATAGACAGAAGAACCAAAAAAAAAAAAAAAAGTTAATAGACAGTACATAATATTGTATTCTAACAGTGACTCTACTACGGATCAACAGAAAACCAAACGATACCGGTGCTATGTTGACTAAAAAAATGATAAAAAAGTCTCACGATTTATTTTCAAACATACACAGTAACTAAAAAATAGGAAAAGATTAAAAACATATTGAAGTCTCAGCTCTCCCTGCAGGTTCCTGGGTTTAAATTCAATTTTAGAATCACTGAACCAAATGTTCAACAGTTATTTAGAAAAGACCTCCAAATGGAACTCTTGTTTGTTCAATTAACTCCATGAACTTTTCAAATTTGTTCCCTTCTGTAATCTTCACAGTGCTAGCTAATCTCTAGTAAGAGAAGTTGTATTTTTTCTTTTCTTTTTTGAGCAGAAAAAAAAGGAAAGAAAGTTTGAACTTTTTTCTATTAAAATAAATGCGAAAAAATAAAAATAAATAAAGGCATAGAAAAGGTGTCGAATTTTACCTAAAGCTGTGTGATATAAAATCCCCCTCCATGTGCCTTAAAACGGTCCATCGGTTTAATAGATGGATGTCTAGGGAAATATGGGTATACCAAGTTAACTAGTGCTTTCACCCTGTCAGGCCGAAAGAGGCACAGGTGCCATGCTGCAATTGCACCCCAATCATGGCCCACAACAAATACCTGTACCATACAAGAGGATCAATTTGCAATAACATGAAACTGTGCCAAAAAGACCTGCCAAAATAACTAAACCTTCAAAGCCGGACCTGAATTTAGTACCTAGTCACATTTAGTATTATAAAATTAGAACACTCTAGAAAGCTGTACGACATGATAAATGCTTATTATATTCATTCAATCTAATGATTGGGTTTCATTTCTAGCCTACCTCAACTTGTTTGGACTAAAAACTTAGTTGTTGTTGTTGTTGTATATTCATTCAATCTAATGTGACAACCAGACTGCTATAATACTGTCTTAATAACAAAAAGCCTTGAAAATGGAGCAACAACCTGATGCTTAATTGGATATGCCTGTCATGGGAGGAAAAATAGAATACCAAAGTTTGGTGCCCTGACTTAGAAAGTATAAGTAGGCTAATCAAATGTTTCCTTGAAAACAGCTACTACAAATTTGAATGGCCGACTTGCTCTGTTGCTGGGAAATAAAATATTGATGAAATTTCTAACTTCTAGAGCTTACTTAAATGATTAATTATACTTGATATTGATTTAGATATTTACCCATCAAAAAATCAAAATTAGTTATTTCCCCATCTAACCTTACTTAATTTATTAATATCCCATTTCTTAATTTAAGTACTTAAAAGATAAAAATTAATATTAATAAAACATGAGAATGACAGTTCTACCCTTTTTCTTTATCTCAGCATTCAACATAAAATATAATAAAGTAAAACAAAAACGTTAGACTTGAAGGTCTCTTCCATTGCCTCTTTGCTTCCAGTTCATAACAGTGATCTGATCAGATTGATTTCCAACCCATTCTCTCCTCTCTCAACCCCGAAATCTGCCTCACACAACTCCCTCCATTACCACTGCCTCCTTCTCAAGCGTCATTGTTACTGATTTTAATAAGAATTTGGAGATGAACCTGCTTGGTATCCAAGCATCATTCGGTTTAGTTATCAAAGAAAATGCTTCAACTCAAAAGCTATATTGAAGCATCATTCTGTTTTGGACCAGTACAACACTTGAGTGCACAGTAATTCCTGGTATACACACAGCACATACCAGACCAAAAAAAGGTAAAGAAAGGACAGAGAGTTCTTTGGGGTGTGGGGGGAGTTGGGTTAGTACATGACCTGATAAGTGATTTACTAATCCACACAGTTAACAAGCAACAATCAACAAAATTGTTAGTACCTCAACTATAGCTGTTGTGGGCGAGACATGATCCTTAATTCCAAGAACACCCCATGTAAGATAACTTATAGAGCTAGTCGGAATAATGCCTGTTGGCACCAAAATTGCTTTATTAATATCACTCCTCCTAAGCAACCCATTAAGATCTTCATTTATGATGCCATCACCTCCTACTCATATTATAACATTGGGACATGTGCTAATGTCGATTGTAGAATAATAGTCTGGTACGGTACCTACATAAACTAGGAATCTTTTTCACCGCTTTTCACCCCATGACTAGCAAAACAGTAAGAAATTTGATAAGGAAATAAAAATTTGGGGTCTGGAATTGAGAGAGGAGAGAATGGGTTCGAGATCAGTCTGATCGATCACTGTTGTGAATTGAAAGCAGAGAAGGAAGAAGACCTATATTTTTGTTTGATTTTCTGTTAGATGCTGATATTTTTGTTGTGAATTGAAAACGGAGAAGGAAGAAGACCTTCAATTCTGATATTTTTGTTTGTAATATTTTATTAATGTTAATTTTTATTTTTAAGTGATTAAACGAAGAAATGGGGATATTGATAATTGAGTGAGTTTAGATGGAGAAATTAGTAATTTTGATTTTTTAATGGGAAAATATCTAAATCAAGAAGTTGTGATGGGCATATATCTCCTCTATCCTAAATGTTGAGTAATTATGCTCCAAAAGGCAATATTTTGATGAATTCGATTGATTCTCGAGATGGCGAAAATAAACTCGAGCAGCCAACACACTCCGATTAGCACACGCAATGTGTTTGATAATAAGCCTGAGAAAAATTAGAGTAGCCAGACTTACACGTGGCAACTCGAGGTGGTCTAGAAGCCCGATGAGATCACCGACGATATGAAATATGGTATAAGCGGCAGGATTGGCTGGCACGTCGGTGTCACCGTAGCCGTGCAAGTCAGGGGCAATGGCACGGTATCCATTTGCGGCCAAGGCGGCCATCTGGTGCCGCCACGAGAGCCACAGCTCAGGGAAACTGTTCAGATCAATGGAGCATAGACATCAAAACATGAGTAAAAGATTACAATGAACTGAGTAGAGCAATTTTGAGTGTGAGGTTAGAATTTAGAAACAAACCCGTGAATGAGGAGAACAGGTGGGGCCGAGAGGTCTTGTTGTGGACACTATTAAAATCTATTCAAACTTTTGAAATAGCCAATTTATCCATCAAAACATTGTAATATCCAATATCTCCATAAAAAATCAACATTATTTCATCTATCTCCATTTAGTTATTTAACTTTTTATTTAATTATTTAAAAAATTGTATTGACTAATATGCCCTCCACTTATAAATGGAGGTGTCCTGTTGTCTTTCTTTCTCCCAATACTTGCACCTAATATTTCGGAGATCACCTGAGAAAAAAATTTACCCTTAGATTCTCTACTGTGTCCGGCTGAGATACATACTCTATTTCTTCGCTACCTTCCCTTTAGTCACTTTAATTACTCCATCCCTGCAGCAAAAAAACTGACTTGAAAGAAATATCTCTCAAATTAATCCTATCTCCATCTCAAATCCTTAACTCAAACCTTTCTTTCTCTCGATGCAATGGGCTCCCATGACGAACATAGCCCAATCACTCTACAAATTCAGTTGATGGATTGAAGCAAGATTTCCATACACACCGAGCTTGATCTGACCGTCGAGGAGTTCAAGCTGGTATTGGCCGACTTAACAGGCATACCGTCGGATGAGCAATGGTTGGTTATACAAACTCGGAAATCCTCAAATGCTGAGGAGCTAAGGTTTGTCTCTCTCTCTCTCTGTTTCACTATTGACATAATTTCTTAAATATCTTTTATGAACCAAGATTTAACAATGAAGAAGTTTTTTTGCTTTTCATTCTCTAAGTTGGTATATATTGAAAATCTTGGTGTGTTCGTGTGGGGAATGAATATTTGATTCTAGAGGGTATATACTGTCCCTTATCTATACTGTCCCTTGTGGGTCCCTTAGAGCTAATTTAGGCCTCGTTTTCTTATGCAAGACAAGTGTTTGTTTTAATGCTCCTGAAATTAAAAATAAGCACTACACATTGCTGAACACAAGGCGTCCCAGATATACTAATTTCTTGTGATTACACAAACTAAACTGTAGTGGTTCCCAGAGGTAGTATAAATGGCAGCCTTGGGACGTGAAACTACTAAATCTAAATTCTACTGATTGCCTTGGATTCTAATTGTATAAGCTTAACATTCAGAATTCAGTACTATAGAGTTGAGAAGAAGGCATGAGTCATGACCAATAAAAAAAGAAGAACAGGAGGAGGAGAGAGAGGTGGAGCAGGAGAAGCACAAGTGAAAGTGGATGCCAACCAAATCGTCAAAATCTACAAGAAAAAAACATTTTCTAGCGAAGTGGAAAGGAAACGTTTAGACGAAAAGAAATTTTAGGCACTAAGCATTTTTCATTTTTTTTAATTCAATCTTCTTGTAAATTTAATCCGGTTACAAACTTAAAGGACACCTCCATTTAGAAGTGGAGGGCATATTGGTCAATATAATTTTCAAAATAATTAAATAACAAATCTAATAATTAAAAGGGGATATAGGAAAGAATGTTGAATTGTTACGGGGATATTGGATATTATGGTGTTTTGATGGGTAAATTGGCTATTTTAAAAGTTTGAATGGGTACATTGGAAATTTTCCCAAATCTAGTTCAAGACAATTAATTAAGCATGCAACTTTTCAAAACGATCAATATAAAGGACCAAATTGCAAGGTTTCATTAACCTCTCATTATCAGTAAGGTTACAGTCAAGGTTTGACTGGACCATGCTCCTGGGCCATATTTTGTGTTGAAATACCGATTTTTTTTAAAATACCCAGACATTAAATAAAATTATTAAAAATAGCCAGGTTGTGATTGAAATTATAAAAATAGCCAAATCGCGAAAATTATCCGCGGCCCCAATTTTATATTCCGCAACGCGGATATTATACGCGGGCCCGAATATTTATTCCCCAGCGCGGATATTATTCGCGGCCCGGGGTTTAAATTCCGTAGAGGCGTGATCTGCCCAGCGCGGATCTTGAAGCGTGCTTCTTCCCCAACCCGCGTCCCTTCTGTCCCTTCCGCCTTTGCTCTCCCTCCGTCTCCTCCTTGCCCGAAGCTCAGCCGCCTCCTTCTCCTCCTTGCTCACTGACTCACCTCCTCTCCTCCTTGCTCACTGACCCGCCTCCTCTCTTCCTTACTGACTGACCCGCCCCGCTCACTAACCCTAACCCGTCTCTCTTGCTCACTAACCCGCAGCACTGACTGAGAAGGAAGAAAGGTGGCCGAGATCTCTCTTCTCCGCGCATTTGACTTTTGCGGCCTTCCTTATAATTTTCCTCTCTCTCGGGTAAATATCCCTCTCTCAATTTTTTCATATTTGAAGTAATTGATAGTTATCGAGTCGGGTTGTTGATTTTCCCGACTCAATCGAATTAATGATAGCTTATGTGACTTGTATCGATCGATCTATTTCGAGAAGATCGTAGAACTTGAATTGATTAATTATTGAGTGCGTGTTGTTGATTTTCCCGACTCAATCGAATTGTTTTGATCCCTTTTTAGATAGTATTTAGGTGAAGTATGTTGAATATACAATACTGAATATGGAAATAAGGTATGTATAGTAAATGTATAGCTATTTAAACGATCCAAAAATTCGTATTATGTTGGGAAAAAGGTGAGTGATTATAATGCTATGTAAAATGTTCTATTTAGATGAGGACGGTATCAGTTTTCTCTATGAAGATGTCTATTACAAATTCTCATTTAGAAATCAAAATTATAGCTTAGTTTTATTAATTGTACGAGTATGAGGCAATATGTTGGGGTTTTTTTTTTATAATTTGGGAGTCAATGATGAGCTCAAATACTATTTTTGTAAAATTAAAATCATAATTTGTTTGTATTTTAGAGAACATGAGTTTGTATTTTTTTTTTTTATGGATTGCATGAAATTATATAATTAAAATCATATTAGTTTCATTTGAAGTTTGTATGGATTGCATGAAACTATGTGCATTATTTAAAATGTAAACAGATAAGAAATTGATTCAATATCTTTGTATTTATTTTTGGTTTTCTTTTATATATGACAAAATGTGCAAGTGAGGGGATGTATTGTTTCTTTAGGATGTGTCTTATGTGCAAATGTTTTACTGGAAACCAGAGAGCATAACTTTTGGGCATGCCCCTTTGCAAAATTTTTTTTGGGAATTGTTGCTAACGGGTCTGGCAATGAGGACTGCGTTTCTAATTTTTGACGGAGAATTTGCCTCTGCATACAGCATACTGCGTCTTTATAATAGCGATTTTATCATATCAATAATAATTACATATTATCATATTATTAATATATTAACAGTATAACATATTAATTATATAATTACATATTAATAATAATTATGAATAAGAAAATATTAATTATATAATATTAATATATTAATATATTATTATATTATTGTATTATTATAATAATTATTTAATATATTAACAATATAGGGTATTAATTATATATTAATAATAAGATACAAATTATATAATATTAATATATTATAATATTATTATAATAATTATTTAATATATTAACAGTATAACATATTAATTATATAGTTATATATCGTTAATAAGATACAAATTTTGGTATAGTTATGTATCCTTCTTTTTTTATTTGAGAGTGCATATCAAGTACCATACAAAAATGTCCCTTTTTAAAAAAAATAAAAATGTCTTAATTATAATTTTTGTATAACAAATGAAAGTTTTCTTATTGCTTTCAATGATTTTAACGTAGGATGGCGGCTAGGAAAGTATTGGCCTTTTGCGAGCTCACTCCTGTATTCAATCCGACGACCGTAGTAAGAAACGTCTGCTTCTTGAAAAGCAGACGTGTCATTGAAGTTTACAAACGGGTGAGTCTCAGAACGGCCACTTAACGGCATATTCTCTCTATTTTGTCTCACAGTGGGCTGTGTGTATTCTTCTTCATCTTCTTCATCTCCTTCGTCATTAATGTCCCAGTCTCCTTCCCCCCATTCATCCCCAGTTTGCAGATTTTCCTCCGGTACCTCGTTCATAAATTCAAATTCTGACTCGTTTGGATCTTCATGTACTGGTGCCGGTCTGGGGTCAGGACTTGGTTCAGGCCTAGGTAAGGATGAAGGACCTCCATGCATGGATATAGGTGAGATAAAAGGTGGAGATTGTACTCGTGGTGGGACAAAAGGTGGAGATTGAGGTGAATTACTGTATATTTCTGGTTCCGGTTCTGCTACTGGCATTGAGATAAAATGAGTGTGTGGTTCATAATTTGGTTGATCATTTTCTGCAACCGAATTTTGGCCTGAACTCCCAGCCACTGACTCTCCGCGAATTCTGCATGCAAAAACTTCCAATAATTCACCGGACCGCACAACCTGCGCGATCAGGCCTCTCAATGCCCCGTCATCACCCAATGCGATTCTGACATACCTTCCTGCATGGACCATTCGGGCTTGAATCTGTAATTCCCAACGATTCCTATTGTAGCCGCTCACTTCATAAATAAGCGATTGCAACTGCTCAAATGAGAAATTTTCATCAACCCAATACGTATTTACTGGAGGTTTGGAGTAACGTGCCCCATTCTGGTCAAAAATGAATTTCCCTCCAAAATGTATTGAAATTGCAATAGGCATGGCCAATAAACTACATTCGGAAAAGGAAATATTTTGTAAGTTTACTGATTTCAGATGAACAGTAAATACGTATATGCACAGTACTGAATAGTAAATGAACAGTAAATACGTATATGAACAGTCAAAACATATGTGCACAGTAAATGAACAGTACATACGTATATGAACAGTAAATGAACAGTAAATACAATACCTGAACAGTACATACGTATGTACACAGTAAATGAACAATATATGAACAGTAAATACGTATATGCACAGTAAATGAACAGTAAATGAACAGTAACGAACAGTAAATACGTAAGTGCACAGTAAATGAACAGTAAATACATTACATGAACAGTGTATACGTATGTACACAGTAAATACATATATCCACAGTAAATGAATAGTGAATGAATAGTAAACGAACAGTAAATACGTACATCCACAGTAAATGAATAGTAAACAACAATACATAAAAAAACCTGATTTAGCAGCTGAACAGTTCTTCTCTTCCTCCCTCCTCCCTCTCTTCTTCTCCTTCCTTTCTTCTTCCTTCCTCTCTTCTTCTCCTCTCTTTTCCTTCTGCTTCTCTCTCTCTTTCTGAAGTTAGTCTATATATAACAAAAAATTGCGCCAAAAAAAAAAAAAATAATAAAGGACCCGGAGCGCGGATTTTATCCGCGGGGGGGATTTTTTAATCTGGAGCGCGGATAAAATCCGCGGGGGGGAATACATATTTGGGGACGCGGATTTTATCCGCGGGGGGGGGGGGGGGGGGGGGGGTATTTTTATAAATCTGGCGAAAACCTGGGCTTTTTAATTTAATTTATTTATTAAATGGGTATTTTTAAAAAAATCGGGTTGAAATAACAGCACCGAGGCCCAAGCCCAATTTAGTAATTAAATTAAGAATATTCTATAAAGTTCAAGAGAGATGTCTAAACCGACTTATACATAGTCGGTATTTCTATAAAATTCTAGAAACTAGTATTATAGAAACATCTACATAGGTGCATCGTATATAATCTAGAATTGTCCTAACCACCGACATTGAGTAATATAAATAGGTGAAGGCTCATGTGTGAGTGTGTCCGTGATTGTATGAGATAAGTGAGTGAGAATAATAAGTTCTTGAATAAAAGAAATTTGTCTACTCCTCTCTTCTACTATTCAAGTTAATAGTCAACAAGTGGTATCAGAGCCAGGTTAGATCCTTTTGGCAAGAAGGTTCGGATAATCCGTTGTTGTGTCGAAGGTCCTGCTGATTAGGAGGTTTGTGTAACCCCTTAGTACGTCGTGGTGCCGAAATGTCAGATTTGAGTGGCATGAGTGGTTTGATTGAGAAACTGAATAATTATAATTATAGAGACTGGCGTACGTGTATTAAGTCATATCTGCAGGGGCAAGATCTGTGGGAGATTGTTGATGGCGATGAGATCGAACCGCCACCAAATTCGATCCGAGCTTATAAGAAGTGGAAGGTGAAGGCGGGCCGAGCGTTATTTGTGCTGAAGGCTATGGTGGACAAGAGCCTGTTATCTAACATTGAAGATGTGGAGACACCGAAAGAGGCATGGGATGTTTTTGGCGCGTTGTTTTCAAGGAAGAACACAAGTCGGCTGCAACTGCTCGAGAGGGAGCTGATGAATATCTCCCAAGGTGACAAGACTCTAAGTGAGTATTTTCTTAAAGTAAAGAATTTGTGTAGGGAGATTGAGCAGCTAGACGCCAATGCGAAAATTGGCGAGGACAGAATGCGGCAGATAATCCTAAATGGCATGAGGCCGGAGTATAGCGCCTTCTTCACGGCAATCCAAGGATGGGCGACGCAACCAACCCTGCTGGAATTAGAGAATTTGTTAGCCAGTCAGGAAGCTCTTGCCAAGCAGCTGGCAAGTTTGACGGTGAAGCATGAAGAGGAGAAGGCCCTGTATAGTGGTCGAGGTGGAGAGTCGAGCAGAGACCAGTATCGACGACAACCTGAGACGGATAAGGTTTGTCATAAACAATGCAAGAGGTGTTCATGTCCAGGGGGAGCTCCAAGAGGCCAAGAAGGCAAAGGAGCCGAAAGTGGTGAATACCGGAGTAGAAGAGTGGAGTGCTACAATTGTGGACGACGAGGGCACTATGCGAGGGAGTGCCAGTTCAAGAAGAACGAAGGAAACTTTGTGGTGATCACGAAAGAGAAGGCACCAGAGGAGGTCCCAAGTGAAGAAGAGTGGGATGCAGTAGCGGCTGTTGCGATGCAGTCGGTGGCCGACGTAGAGGACGTCGAAGAGGCTGGTGAGTCTGAGGATGAGGAGATCGATTTTGAGTCATGGTTCTTTGAAGAACCAGTTGAAGAATCGGTCAAGAAGGAGACCGAAGTTGTGAGGTGCGCGGTGGTTGATGAGGAGAAGCCACAAGAGAGCACTGAACTGGAGGCCATCACCAAGGAGAGTGATGATGACAAGACGGCACAGAGGAGTGTCGTTGTTGTAGAAAAGACTGCAGTACAAGAGTTTGTACAAAAAGATGGAGCTTGTCAGGTGAATCGTCGAGAGATGAGAATTCGACGACGACTTGTGCCAAAGCAGCGTGACAAGAAGATTCCAGAAACTTCTCTTGTGAAGATGACTATTCTGGAAAATCAACCGTAGACGTCTGAGCAACTTCAAGCTCAGAAAATTAAAAGAAACAACAAGAAGCATGATGATCCAGATAAACGCGAAGTACCAAAGATCAAGACAATATCAAGTCGGTGCTGAGGGGGAGTGTTGAAATAACAGCACCGAGGCCCAAGCCCAATTTAGTAATTAAATCAAGAATATTCTATAAAGTTCAAGAGAGATGTCTAAACCGACTTATACATAGTCGGTATTTCTATAAAATTCTAGAAACTAGTATTATAGAAACATCTACATAGGTGCATCGTATATAATCTAGAATTGTCCTGTAACACCAAGTCAATCGAAATTAATAAAACAAGGTACAACCTAAATAGTATATAAATTTCTCTTTCATTTATTTATTTTAACAACTTCACAAATTATCCAAATTGAAATACCGTGATAAGAAACAAATAATTCTGATATCTCTGAAATTATATACTCCTATAAATATTGTTGCCAAGTCATGAAAAATCTAATAGAATTATCCATTTGGTTACCTGCCAACCTTAAAATAAAATAATAAAAGAATCGATCATACAGTCATATAAACCAATATAACCCAATTATATATATATATATATATTCCAATTATATATGTGTCTGACAGACGGTGCATTTATAAAAAGGTGCAAATCTAATATCAATAGATAACTGTTCAAAATAACCGGCGCCGATCCAAATTAGAAACCGCCTCTATAAAAATACATAAAGTGATCGGTTTGCATCTCTTTGTCTCCTTCTCCGCATCTTCACAGACCCATAGTTTCTTTTTGTAACATTCTGTCACGTCAATATTTTTTATTATTTAACATAATTGACATGAATTATTTTTAATATATAAAAGTAAATACAATTTAATATTTGAATTTTGAGGACAAAATTCTTTTTAAGGGGGGAAGAATGTAACGCCATGTAATTTGAGGTACGATCAAACTGAATATTTTATTTTATGAATCGGGCTAACGACTGAAACAATTTTATTAACATAGGTTACTAATAATAAATACAAGCATATAAGGGGGGAAGAATGTAACGCCATGTAATTTGAGGTACGATCAAACTGAATATTTTATTTTGTAAATATAATCGACTAGAAAAAGACAACTAAAATAATTAAACATATACAGTCCAATAGAGTTCCGATGTATATCAGTGTTTAAAAAGCATATAATTATAAATATTATTCCTATTAATCCCCTTCTAATTTAAACCATAAACCTTCCTTTTAATTTCTGCCGTTTCTATTTTATCTCAAAACCGCCCCCATCTTTTAATGGGATAGTAATCCCTCTAAATTACTCAAATTGATAACCTCTAAATATAACCACCTGCAATTAGCATAACCGCCTCAATTAGCGACTCTCCACAGGATATGTGACTCTTGACAGACGATATAATCTCTTTGTCTCTCTCTCCGCTTCCTTCACAGAAAACTAAGAAAAATGTTAGACCAGATAATTATTTACTCTTTCCTTCGCAGCTCCTATTAGAAATTCAAATCAAGAAAATAAGGTATTCAAGTTTACATTCAATTATTTGCTTAGTAAGTAGATTAAACAATCTCTTATATATATTCATCCGATTGAAAGAGTTCTTATAATTATTATTTGATATAATATCTAGGTGATATTTACTTATTTGATAAAAATTTCCAAGGGTTATATAATTTCTGAAAATTAAAGATTTCTTCTATTTTATTTTCTGATTTAATTTTTAGATTGTATTTAGTTATTTTAGATTATATTTCGTTATTTGTTAAAAAAAATCCTGAGAATTAAATATTTTCTGAAAATTTGTGTATTTGATAAGATTCCTTAGGTTTATTAATTTGATAAAATCTCTAAATCTAATCAGTAATGGTGCCGATTATCAGAAATTATGAAATTTCATGAATCATTTTGTTAAGAGATATTCAAAACATTTTTTAATGTTTCTTAGACTTGGAGTTATTATAATTAATTTGATTTATAAGGTTAGTTCGATAATAGATATTATTAGCCGATTAATACTCGTACTATTGAGTAACTTCAATTGCTTCAGTTTTCAAATAGTTTGAGCAATTTCAATTAGTTTATTAAATAGTAAATTTTCACCGAACACTCTTATAGTTTCCTCACCGATAACCCTAAAATTATTTTTATTATAAAGAAGTCTAATTCTTTACATTTACCAATGATTCAATTATATTTTCCTTGAAAAATAATTTACAAATATAATTACCTTACTATAGAGTAATGATTATATGTCTGAATCTTATTGATGATATTCAGATTATAAATTTAACAAATATTATTTTATCAACGAACCTTTAATTAGAATATGCATAAATATTAACTTAGAAACCATGCTTCGTAGTCTAAGTACGAGTGTCGAAGTAAGGAGAAACATAGAGACAACATTGAAGTTCCCCATGACAACAGGTACGGGTTTCCTGGACTTTTTGTAAAATTATTTACTTATTCCTTTGTGTGCATTTTATTTTTACTTATAAAATTGTGCATGTTGATTCGAACAACCCCTTTGACTTTGTTTAGAGAATAAAGAATATGATTATTTCGTTTGGAGCATATGACTTGAATGGAATATATCGATTGAGTATAACATTAGCATAAGGAAACGAACGATCACCGTGAGATGAATGAAATGGAAAGGCCGATACGCGGGGGTTGCTAGTCGCGGTCGGGACCGACATGCGGGGACTACTAGTCGTAGTCGGGTTCGATGTTGGAAAGGCCGATACACGGGGATTGCTAGTCGTGGTCGGGACCGATATGCGGGGAATGCTAGTCGCAGTCGGGTTAGATATTGGAAAGGCCGATACACGGAGACTGCTAGTCGTGGTCGGGACCGATATGCGGAGAATGCTAGTCGCAGTCGGGTTCGATATTTGAAAGGCCGATACACGGGGATTGCTGGTCGTGGTCGGGACCGACACGCGGGGATTGCTAGTCGCGGTTGGGTTTGAGATATAACGTATGACAAACAAAGTAATGGTCAGTGATTAATAAGATTTTAAAGTAACAAGTGCTTACAGGAATGATAATCATTGCATGATAGGATAATATAGATTGTATTTTGGTTGTTGATTAAATAAAGTTGTTTAGTATATTAAAAAGGAAGATTTTACAAATATCCGGGCTGGAACTAAATCCCGCACTGAGAGAATGTTCGATCTCTCACCCGTTCCACTTTTATGTGGGTTCCAGGTAAGAAGGAAGAGGCACCATAACAAGGAGGTGAGTAATGGCAAGCGGAAGGATCCATGTTTGTCTTAAATGCCACTTATGTTTATTTTGGTTCGTTTGTTTATTTTCTAATATATAAAACGGTACACTTGAACAAGCATGGTTGTGCCGTACTCCTAACACTGTTAGTCATGACTGTTGTTGAACCACTTTATTTATTATTGTAAAACTATTATTTATAAAATTAAGGTGGCATTTGTGGATGTTATTGATAATGTATGTGATGTATTTACGCCTTACGTATAAATACGTGGCGGGTTGTCTCGGGGTGTGACACTTTTCAATTGTTTATTCAATTCTTCCGATATCTTCACAGAGGTGATTAATTATTATATTATTTTTGATTGGTTTTACTCCTTTTCATTCATATATGCCATGGATTACCCAAATCCGTACAGTCAACGTTCCAAGTTTATATTAAATTAAGGTTTCTTATATTTGAATTTTGTTTGTTTCCTTTTGTTGTATTCGTTGGCAATCTATATATATTTAAATATACATGTCTCCTTTAGATAGTCTGATTATGCCTCTTTTATCTTTTTTCCTGTTTTCATTCGTTTCGAATCTGATTGTTTATAATATCGATATATATATATATGTATAAAGTAGTTTGATAATAAATCCGATATTCAATATTGAGTCAAACAGTCAATTTGGAATTCGATTATTTTATTAGTTTATATAATCAGAGTTATATAGTCAGATGGTTAATAATCGTCAAAGTTATATAGTCAGATTCATCTAGTTATTTTGAAATTTCAATTGTTATTTAATTATTGTATTCTTTTGGTAAATTGATTATTTTTATTTAATTCATTTATATAAGTCGGATTAGTTGTTAATAAATATATTTGGTGTATATCTGGAAAATATATATATAAGTATTAATTTAGAAACCGTGTTACATGGTCTAGGTCTGAATTATGAAGTAAAGAGTGACGGAGAAGCGGTAACGAACTACACCACAATAGCAGGTACGGGTTTCCTGGACCTTGTCAAATTGTACTTACCGTTTTGTATGCATATTATTGATTTAATTGTTTGGAATTGTGCATGTTGAATCGAACGATCCCTTTGGCTTGTTTAGAATTTCAATAGGATTGTTTCATATCGATCATAAGACTTGTAAGTAGGATGTGTTGAGCATGATATCGTGTAGTGTTAAATGACGAACGTAAAAGGTAACGGATATGTTAAAGGAAAGGGGCTAACATGTGTTGAATGCATGTTGGAATGTATACATTGGGTCTAGGTTCGACTAGACCCCTCGTCAACGTGGCGTTGGATGGATTTCCCGTCACGGGTCAAGACCTAGCGTAGGGTGGATTCCCCGTCTAGTGAGACAGCCAATATCTAGCGTAGGGTGGATTCCCCGTCTAGTGAGAAGTCTTCCGTTGTTGGATGGATTTCCCAGCGGAGTGGCGGTCTTCCGGTGTTGGATGGATTTCCCACTGGATTGGCAAATAAATGGATTAATGGAAAACTTGAAAGATAATTAAAGAAGTATGTGTGTGTGTGTGTTTTTTTTAAATATTGTATGACATGTGAGGATATAATAATTATATCCTATTTGTAATAATAAGTAAATTTGACAAATTCCGGGACTGGAACTAAATCCTGTACTGAGAGACTGTTCGATCTCTCACCCGTTTCCACTTATGTGGGTTCCAGGAAATGATGAAGTCGGTGAGGAGCACGAATAGGAGGGATGCGGATCAGGAAGGCAATGAGCTGATTGCTCAAGTATCTTTTTAATTTCTTTAGTTAAACTTGAAATTCTCTCTTTAGAAGTGGATACATTGACTGACATGGCAATTATCGGTTTGTTTGCCATGTTTGTCTTGATCTCATGTTGAATTTATGTTGTGTGTTTGAACTACTTGTGGTGTTAAAAGACTTCGTTTGACTTTTACATATTGCATGAGTATTTATTATTGATAATGTATGTGATGTGCACACGTCTTACGTATCATTACGTGGCGGGTTGTCTCGGGGTGTGACAACTAAGTTGGTATCAGAGCCAGCACATACAATATCAATAACTAACCACTAAGAGAGAACATACTAAGATCTAGTCTTTAGAAAACTAATCCATAGTACGTATTACGCTACATTGTGGAAAACACATCAAGAATTACAGATAGTCAAACCGAAGGTGTATCATAGGAACTACGCAAAATTATCGAAGAGATTAGACGGAGTGTGCAATCCAACAAAAATAACCGCCTGATAACCACTAGCGAGGCTGAGAGAGCAAAGGAACTGTCAAAACTAGGTAGGCTATATGGAAACTGAGTAACGGTGTAGTACAAAATAAATATTTTAATTGTTGAATTTTCGTTTTAGTTTAGTTATTAGAGAGTAGTAAGAGAAAATTTAAAATTGATTTATGACAATGCATCTTAGTTAAAGTAATCTAAAATGAATGTCAATTTACGGCATTTGTATATGACAATATATCTTAGTTAAATTAATAAAAAAAAAAAAAATCGAAGAGGCGCCAAACGGTTTAATTTAGAAGCAGGTTTTATCTGGTAACAATCTTTATTTAATATTTCTTGTTAACAAATCTTTACTTAATAATTATAAGATTTTGGATCAATTATATATATATATATTATATTTGTCATTTTTGTTCCCGATAAATACACCTCTTCTGTTAATGCACTAATTCGATTATATATATAGATTAATATATCAGAATTAATAGTCATCCCTTCTCTCTCTGTTTTATATCCGAAAACACTTCTCTTTTCTTTGATCAGTTAGACATTCAACAAAAAATAAAATGTGAGTAATAAAATCCATTCACGCAATAATAATAATAATAAATAATTTATCTTATGATCAATCTATAAAAATAGTGAGATTACGCCCCCGAGGGGGAACAAGTGCTCGTAACACCGAAGGAACTATCACACCTATGCTCAATGCCCAAGAGGCCATGGGATAAGTTACAATATTAATATCTCACCTATACTATCTAAGGAGTGGGTACATAAATACAACATACCTACCCAAACTACCAAAAAAAAATGTTGCAAATCCAGACGCCAGCATTACAATACACAATCCCAGAACTTCGTTGCGTGGGACTAACCCTAAAAATCGTAGGGAGAGAATTCTCCCTAAACCCAATTGTATCAGAGACAGGTCTTTATGACCTCATGTTAGGGTTAGAATGGTTGACAAAACACAACGCAAGTATTAACTGCCCCAAAAGACAGATGGTAATCAAGAGACCCGAACTCCCCGATTGTGTAGTTCAACTTCGAAAGCGGGGAGAACGATGTCCCACTATATCTGCTATGAACGGAAGGAGGTTGATAGAGACGGGATGCCCTACATACTTAATAACGGTGTACAACACCACACCGACACAATAGAGATTACCACAGTGCCGGTAGTTCCTGAGTACATCGACATATTTCCCCAAGAGTTACCAGGGATACCCCCTGACCGAGAAATTGAATTTCGCATCGATCTTCAACCAGGAACACGCTCTATTTCTAAAGCTCCATATCGCATGGCACCAGCGGAACTCAAGGAATTAAAGTCACAACTTGAAGAATTATTGGGGTTGGGATTCATAAGACCCAGCACCTTACCTTGGGGAGCGCCAGTTTTGTTCGTGAGAAAAAAAATGGGAGTATGAGGTTGTGTGTGGACCATAGAGAATTGAACAAAGTAACAATAAAAAACAAATACCCTCTTCCTCGCATTGAATTATTTATTTGATCAACTACAATGTGCGGTGGTATTCTCCAAGATTGATTGAGATCAGGGTACCCTCAGCTGAGAATCCAAGCAGAGGACGTGGAGAAATCATCCTTTCACACCCGATATGGACATTACGAATTCACGGTGATGCCTTTCGGCTTGACTAACGCCCCAGCAGCTTTCATGGACCTAATAAACAGGGTGTTTAGGGATTTACTTGATTCGTGTGTAATCGTGTTTATCGATGATATCCTGGTATACTCAAAGAGTGAAGAAGAACATGTTAACCATCTACAAGCGGTCCTACACCGGTTGAGGGAGTATCAACGGTATGCCAAGTTCTCTAAGTGCGAATTCTGGATGAAGCAAGTGAAGTTTCTAGGACATGTGGTGTCAGGTGAAGGCATACAAGTGGACCCGGATAAGATCAAGGCTATAGTAGAATGGGAACAACCAAAGAGTGTGGCAGATATTCGGAGTTTCCGGGGTTTAGCAGGTTATTACCGACGCTTTGTTCCAGACTATTCCAAGACAGCGCGACCGATGACCCAACTCCTCCACAAAGGGGTACCTTTTAAGTGGACTAGAACCAAGAAGAGAGTTTCCAATCACTCAAGCATCATTTGACTAGCGCGCCAATACTGACATTACCCGTACCAGGTCAGGATTATACGGTATATACCGATGCATCAAGGAGTGGGTTAGGATGTGTACTAATGCAAAATGACCAAGTGATAGCCTATGGGTACCGACAATTGAAGAAATACGAAGAAAACTACCCCACTCACGACATGGAACTAGCAGCAGTGATCTTTGCACTTAAGGCATGGCGACATTATCTTTACGGGGCAAGGTGTCGAATTTTCACTGATCACCAGAGTTTAAAGTATGTTTTCACCCAGAAAGAGTTAAACTTGAGACAAAGACGGTAGTTGGAGCTGATTAAGGACTATGATCTGGAAGTGCAGTATCTGGCCGGGAAGGCAAATGTAGTTGCAGATGCTCTCAGTCGGAAGAGAGTAGAAAATGTGGCTGAGGATATAACACATGAGGAAGAACTACTCAAGGAGATGAGGCAGATGAACCTAGGGGTGTGCGTATCACAAGAACTAAACCAGAGACTGGTAGACAAAGATACACCAAATGAAGTCTTGACCATGGCAGCCATCGTTATACAGTCAGACTTAAAGAACCCAATTTGTGATGCCAGCCAGGGAGACACTCTACATCAAAAGTATCGAGAGACAAGCCGTACCATCTCTGGGTCGCGATTCAAGGAAGACAATGAACGACTGCTATATTTCGACGATCGCGAGTGCGTGCCGAGCTGCTAAGAACTGAAACAAGAGATTTTAATGGAAGCACACGAGTTGGATATTCAATTCATCCCGGAGAAGTGAAAATGTATAAGGATTTACGTACCCAGTTCTGGTGGCCAAATATGAAGAAAGAAGTAAGCAAGTATGTAGCTAAGTACCTCATTTGTCAACAAGTGAAAGCTGAGCGGAATAAGACCGCAGGTTTGTTGTACCCAAATTCGAGAGCTCGAGAGAAATTTCAAATCATCACCATGGATTTCATTACAGGATTACCTCGTACTCGCAAGAGATATGACTCAATTTGGGTTATAGTCGATACGCTAACCAAGATTACACATTTTATACCCCTAACAACCGAGACATCAGAGCGAGAACTGGCAAAACTCTTTGTGCAATACCAATTCAAATACCATGGGTGCCCTGAGACTATTATATCCGACCGAGATTCACGTTTCACGTCCCATTTTTGGAAGAGTTTTCAAGAAGCCATGGGAACTAAACTAAACCTTAGCACCGCACACCACCCCCAAACAGACGGGCAGTCCAAGCGAACTATACAAACTTTGGAGGACATGCTCAGAGCTTGTGCATTGAGTTTTGGAGGGTCATGGGCAGAGCATTTGGCATTAGCCGAGTTTTCATACAATAACAGCTACCACGCCAGCATTGGCATGGCTCCTTCTGAGGCACTATTTGGACACCGTTGGAGAACTCCGTTATGGTGGGGATCAAATGGTGACCATATTCCCACCGGGCCCGAACTCATCAAGGACTGCGCTGACAGGACTCAACTTATTTTAAATAGACTAAATACTGCTCGTGATCGACAAAAAAAAAAGTACGCAGACATTCGGAGGCGACCGCTTGAATTTGAGATAGGAGATCACATGTGGTTAAAAGTATCCCCACGAAGAGGGGTACAACGATTCGGAGTCATGAGAAAACTGAGTCCTAGATACGTGGGACCTTTTGAGATCCTAAGGCGTATAGGGCCACTTGCATATGAACTAGCACTACCCCCCAATCTAGACAAAGTACATCCTGTATTCCATGTTTCGCAACTTTGATGATACATTCGAGACCCATCTCATGTTATTGATCACTCCAACTTGGGCCTAGATGAGACACTAGTGTACGAAGAATTACCCATGAAAATCCTAGACACGAAAGAGTTCAGACCTCGAAACAAAACTGTTCGACAAATCTTAATACAATGGGGATGCCACTCGACTAGGGAAGCTACATAGGAGCTAGAGGACACTATACGAACGAAATATCCGGATATATTCGAAGCGTCAACCAATAACTCTGTTCAGAGGACTGAACAGGACTCTTAAGGGGGGGAGGATGTAACACCAAGTCAATCGAAATTAATAAAACAAGGTACAACCTAAATAGTATATAAATTTCTCTTTCATTTATTTATTTTAACAACTTCACAAATTATCCAAATTGAAATACCGTGATAAGAAACAAATAATTATGATATCTCTGAAATTATATACTCCTATAAATATTGTTGTCAAGTCATGAAAAATCTAATAGAATTATCCATTTGGTTACCTGCCAACCTTAAAATAAAATAATAAAAGAATCGATCATACAGTCATATAAACCAATATAACCCAATTATATATATATATATATATTCCAATTATATATGTGTCTGACAGACGGTGCATTTATAAAAAGGTGCAAATCTAATATCAATAGATAACTGTTCAAAATAACCGGCGCCGATCCAAATTAGAAACCGCCTCTATAAAAATACATAAAGTGATCGGTTTGCATCTCTTTGTCTCCTTCTCCGCATCTTCACAGACCCATAGTTTCTTTTCAATTGTTTATTCAATTCTTCCGATATCTTCACAGAGGTGATTAATTATTATATTATTTTTGATTGGTTTTACTCCTTTTCATTCATATATGCCATGAATTACCCAAATCCGTACAGTCAACGTTCCAAGTTTATATTAAATTAAGGTTTCTTATATTTGAATTTTGTTTGTTTCCTTTTGTTGTATTCGTTGGCAATCTATATATATTTAAATATACATGTCTCCTTTAGATAGTCTGATTATGCCTCTTTTATCTTTTTTCCTGTTTTCATTCGTTTCGAATCTGATTGTTTATAATATCGATATATATATATATGTATAAAGTAGTTTGATAATAAATCCGATATTCAATATTGAGTCAAACAGTCAATTTGGAATTCGATTATTTTATTAGTTTATATAATCAGAGTTATATAGTCAGATGGTTAATAATCGTCAAAGTTATATAGTCAGATTCATCTAGTTATTTTGAAATTTCAATTGTTATTTAATTATTGTATTCTTTTGGTAAATTGATTATTTTTATTTAATTCATTTATATAAGTCGGATTAGTTGTTAATAAATATATTTGGTGTATATCTGGAAAATATATATATAAGTATTAATTTAGAAACCGTGTTACATGGTCTAGGTCTGAATTATGAAGTAAAGAGTGACGGAGAAGCGGTAATGAACTACACCACAATAGCAGGTACGGGTTTCCTGGACCTTGTCAAATTGTACTTACCGTTTTGTATGCATATTATTGATTTAATTGTTTGGAATTGTGCATGTTGAATCGAACGATCCCTTTGGCTTGTTTAGAATTTCAATAGGATTGTTTCATATCGATCATAAGACTTGTAAGTAGGATGTGTTGAGCATGATATCGTGTAGTGTTAAATGACGAACGTAAAAGGTAACGGATATGTTAAAGGAAAGGGGCTAACATGTGTTGAATGCATGTTGGAATGTATACATTGGGTCTAGGTTCGACTAGACCCCTCGTCAACGTGGCGTTGGATGGATTTCCCGTCACGGGTCAAGACCTAGCGTAGGGTGGATTCCCCGTCTAGTGAGACAGCCAATATCTAGCGTAGGGTGGATTCCCCGTCTAGTGAGAAGTCTTCCGTTGTTGGATGGATTTCCCAGCGGAGTGGCGGTCTTCCGGTGTTGGATGGATTTCCCACTGGATTGGCAAATAAATGGATTAATGGAAAACTTGAAAGATAATTAAAGAAGTATGTGTGTGTGTGTTTTTTTTAAATATTGTATGACATGTGAGGATATAATAATTATATCCTATTTGTAATAATAAGTAAATTTGACAAATTCCGGGACTGGAACTAAATCCTGTACTGAGAGACTGTTCGATCTCTCACCCGTTTCCACTTATGTGGGTTCCAGGAAATGATGAAGTCGGTGAGGAGCACGAATAGGAGGGATGCGGATCAGGAAGGCAATGAGCTGATTGCTCAAGTATCTTTTTAATTTCTTTAGTTAAACTTGAAATTCTCTCTTTAGAAGTGGATACATTGACTGACATGGCAATTATCGGTTTGTTTGCCATGTTTGTCTTGATCTCATGTTGAATTTATGTTGTGTGTTTGAACTACTTGTGGTGTTAAAAGACTTCGTTTGACTTTTACATATTGCATGAGTATTTATTATTGATAATGTATGTGATGTGCACACGTCTTACGTATCATTACGTGGCGGGTTGTCTCGGGGTGTGACATGTCCTAACCACCGACATTGAGTAATATAAATAGGTGAAGGCTCATGTGTGAGTGTGTCCGTGATTGTATGAGATAAGTGAGTGAGAATAATAAGTTCTTGAATAAAAGAAATTTGTCTACTCCTCTCCTCTACTATTCAAGTTAATAGTCAACATTTTGATTTCTCAAAATTTTCCCCATAATTTCTACGGTAACATCTCTGTTTAGTTTTGACATTTAGTATCTGTCCTGAGAAAATAATAGAGCAGGAGAATTTGAATTGCATTCTTTTGGATTGAACAGGAAATGTAATATTATATAACATGACCCTTGATGCAATAGCTTAATTGGACTATAGAGCCACTATACAAAATTTATATCTTTAGCTACCTTTACATTATTTCATACCTTATGACTTGTTTCTTCTTGTCTTTCCTTGTTGTTTTTTAAGTTGAGGTATAATACCAAACTGTGGATCCCTTGTTAATTAAAAAGTAATTTGACTCGGCTACTATTTGCTCTGGTACGTACAGGCATGGATTTGCCTCATTTGAAATACATATATGACTGGAATATTGTTACAGTCGAAACAACAATTTTGTCAGAACTGTTGCACTAACTGTTCTTGTTCTAAGTATAATGAAATCTCAAATAGACATAAAAAAATATATATTATAGTAAAGAGCAATTAGAATTCATTACATCAATCTCTAGCACTACAGCAAAAATTATTATCTGCGACCGGTATTAGCGACCGGCGATATTCCCGGTCTCTGAAAGTCCTTTTTTCCCAAAAAAAAAAAAAAATCCAAAAATTATCGGCGACCATACAAAAAAAACCCCAAAATTGAGCGCCAGACCAAAATCCTCCCGCGTGTTGATCTCCCAAAACCCCGTCTAAGGCCAAAATCCTCACGCCGACCCAAATTTTTTCGCTGGGATGCACAAAAACCTAATCGCCGTTCTGCCCCGACCCTTCTTCTCAATGAGAAAAAACCTAATCGCCCAACCCTATACGATCCCTCTGCAGTCCGCACCATCCCCACCCATCTCTCTCTCGCTCTGTCGCCTCAGACCGGTGCCAGCACAGACGCACCATCTCTCTCGGTGTCTCGCTCTCTTGCCTCAGACCGCGACCTAGCACAGATGCGCCCCCTCAGCCTCAACTCCGCGTGGCGTCGGCGCAAGGACTGGAAGGAGAGACGGCTACCTGATCCGTACAAGCTTCAGTCCCAGGTTTATACAATTTCTTCTCTCTTGTAGTTTATTATATTTGTGAATTATTAAGTAGAGGTTTCAATTTTGTAGTTTACCGGTATCGTGCCTGGAAAGTGGAAAGTTTAGATGTAGTAAATATTGACAGTGAACTCACTTACGAATTTCTGATGTATTGATGACACTAAACTTTAAGGCTTTGTTAGATTGTTGTTGTTCTTTTTTTGTGAAATACCATTGCTATTGCTATAATTTTTTTTGCTTATATCATTTTTGTGATCTCGCACTGGAGGTGTGTTATTTCTACTGATCAATTTGGCTTTTAGTTTTTTTGCTAGATAATTTCATTGTTTGGATTGAAGCACTGGTAAATTGGTGATATGCGCTACATACAAATCTTACAGCTGAGGTTGTAGTATTTAGTTTATAAAATGTGACCTCCTTTTGGCATCATAGACTTCAATTCTGAACTTGAGCATTTTAGTTAATTATTTGATACTTGTTTTTTTTATCAATAAGGGAAGCTTCAGCCTCCAAGCAAGAGGAGGTGAAACGCCTTCCTGGTGGCAAGATAAAGAAAAAGGTTTGTTATACTTCTATTTATATTATATATGGTTTTGTGGGCATGTCTGTATATAAATGATTCAGGAATTTTCTTTATATATTATGGATTGTAGGAGACCAAAGAGGGTCTTGAGCTTTTGAATTAGTGACATTGCAAAAGCTGGGTATACTGGCAAGGTTTGTTTACCTTCCAATTATCTCTAGGAAATATATCATTTCGGATTAATTGATGGAATGTTCTTTATGTTGTCTTTAGTTATGTACTGTATTTCATTCCTTTGTCAGAGAAGGACAAGAAAAAGAACGTAATTGACATGGAACTGTTACAGGTAACTATTTTATTCTCACTTGTACAATTTTGGATAAAAGAATATATTGTATGTTCTTAATTTACTGTTAATTGTTGGATTTGACTTTGTATTTTTATTGTCAATTTCTTAAATAAGACTACAAGGTCTAAGTATTATCATTGTTAATTGTTGGATGTTAATTGTTGAATTAAATCAAGTTATGAATTAAATCTCTATGACTATGGTTAAGAACTGGTGTTCTTTGTACCTCTTTTTTTTTATGCTTAGCTACTGTTGTGACAAAACCAGTATTTTTGTTGAATTAAAGTATTAAGTTATTCTGAATTATTTGTAGAACTAATTTTTTTCTGTTGTCTTTACTGCAGTTTTACACATGCATCTATGAGTTTCTTCCAATTTTATGTACTTGTCAGTTTCTACACAAGGTTCTGATTTGACTGACAGTCCATCTTTGAAAATTGATTGTGGTCAATTGACTACATAGAATGTTTGGTTCTTTATATGAAAATGATTGTTAGGTCATAAATTGTATGCTAAAAAATTCTCAAAAATTGTAAAGGTCCAGAACTCAGTGGAATCCACAGTTTTGTGAAGGTTAGATTTGTACGAACTCACAATTATTGTGCAGTTTTCTTCTTTGTTGGCTGAGGTTTCAATAATTACTTGAAAATCCTTAAGAATTCCAATAAATATAAAGTTTTATACTGGAATACATATCAGGTCATTTCATAACTATGTATGCAATTTGAGGTCATTCCATGACCTGTAGCTAGGTATAAAATTCTAATTTTATTGGAACTGTTTTTTGGAAGTGGTATTTGCACCGATATAATGAAACCGTATCGAGTTAGAAATTTATAATTTTTTTTGCATGAATGACCTTCTACTTGTTTCTATTTATATGTTTATCTAGGAATAACTTGTAATTTTGACTTGTATTAATGTAGGTATATGATGTGATGTAATCCTTAACAATGTCAGTCGTGACTTGTGCGTGAGGTGTCAATGATAGTAAGAACAGAAAGACTTGAGAATTTTGAGAAAATTGTATTAATGTAGGTATAATTCTGTGGTCCTTTGAATTTGTTAATAAAATTAAGTCTCATATTGTGTGGGCATGACCGGTTCTGTTATTTCAAAGCTCAGGTATTCTTGAAGCTACTGTTGTGACAAAACCAGAAAATGTAATTTTGTTACTAAATTGGGAGGTTTAGATGAGTGAAAGACTGTAATTTTGAGATTTTGTTTCAATTTACTTCCTAATCAAATATGCAGGGTTATTTTTTGCTTTTTTATTTTATGACTTGAGAATTTTGAGGAAATTGTAATTAATACTATGGCAAAATTAAAATTGTTGTGTTGATATTTGAATTAATGTGGAATTAATATGTAAAATTTATATTACCTAAATGCGACATTTGAATTAGTGATGCACTCTATAATGTGTTAATAGTTAATACCTATATTCTGCAAAAAAAAAAAAAGTAACGGCGACCGGATTTTGGGTATTAGCGACCGGTCCACGGTCGTAGATACTCTTTCATGATGTCAGCAAGAAAAAACAGCGACAAAAAAAAATTGGTCGCAGAAAAAGAATCAGCGACCGGATGACGTCATTCAGCGACCGGTGACGTCATCAGAAGAGTATCTGTGACAATGCTTTCAGCGACCGGAGTATCAGAGACCGGAATCAGCTTTCTGTGACCGGAGTAACTATCAGCGACCGGCGACGTGACTATCAGAGACCGGAAAACCGGTCTCTGAAAGTCTTTTATGCTGTAGTGTAGAGAGAATGAGCTTAGCTACTCAAAGGCATGACAAAATAAAAGACGAAATAAAATAAAGACATAACCTAGAACCTAGATCCATCTTCTTTAGAAGACTCCTTCCGCCTTGGACTTCGAGCGCCTCTTCTTCTCCATGATTCCAAATATTTGATGCAATATTCTGCTCTAAACTATGGACTTACACAACTAAAACATGCACACTAATTTATATTACAAGATAGGTTTATATAGCCTAGCCTAGAGGTGAGGAGTCATGGAGAACATGGAGATCATGGGTGCCAAATATAGCATAAAATGCTATATTTCGAGCACTAAATTTAGACTTCAAAGCGAGACAAGGTCTGCCACATCTGGAAACGTGTCATTTTAAAAGATTGCTGTCCAACGGCTAAGATTTAATCCAAACTAGATAGTCAACGGATTCAATTCGTGTGCCCCTGTAGCATAGGCATTTATACCGCACACGACATAGCTGAGGCCGCAGGGCACTGTACTTAGCCAAAGTTCAGTGAATTTTGCCATGTTATATGTTGTGCACTTTGTGTGAGGTGTTTGCATACTCCATGTGTTGCTCTATTTTAATGTCTTATTCAGAATCGGCCTAAATATGACATTTTGCTCCGTTTTCGACCTAAATTCGCAACTTTCTCCAAAATCTGCCAAAATAGCCTAAAAACACATTTGCGGTGAATAATTCGAAAAAATTAGTACTTTGTATACGCTTTTCCACTATTTTCTGTATGAAAAAGTAGTGATTTTCGCTATATGTTCTGGCGTTATCACACCCCCAAGTTTAAACCTTTGTTCGTCTTCGAACAAGCTAAGTAAAAACTTGGTTTTAGGTTGACTTAGAACGTCCTCATACGACATGAATTAGCAAATAATTAAAAAATTCCTAAGCACAAGCTAAATACAAAAATGCCTACACAATTTCTAATATTTGTACTTGATGAATTTAAAGACAATGAAAACCATTGCATTACCAACATTTCGATCTCAATTAAAATAATCTTGAAGATGACTAATCCTAAAATCATTTTTGTAAAAGAAATCTCAAAATCTAATGATACTCAAATTTTCTATCCCCTCTAAATTTTGATCCCTCAATTGAATATAAGAATTTGTAGCCTATGCTACAATTAGTAAAAATGCAACCTTAAAAATAAAAATGTAAAAAGTAAAACACCACATTTTAATTGGCTTTACCCTTTTATCACATAAATACAAACGAGAGGTTCTGCCTTTCGAATGCACCTAAGGATTTCATAGGGTGATTCTTATATTGCATAGATACAAACGAGAGAGTATGCGTTCCGAATGCACCTAAGAATTTCATCGAATTCCAATTTTATTAATGTGATGGTGGGACCTATTTTACGTCCTCTTCTAATAATTGATTTTTTTGGGTTTTTGTTTGGGACTTATTGTTATGTCCTCTTTTGATTATAACATAGTTGCATTCTACTAAAATACATACACAAATTATTATATATATTTTTTAAAATTGGGGTCTAGATTTAAAAAGAGATTTATTTTTGAAGATATTTTTCAAACCTTAAGAAACTTTTACATAACAAAAATAAGAAAAATCATTTTTCAAGAAGGTTTATTTTTAAATCAATTTGTTGTTAGCCTTAGTCTTTCCATGTCTAAAATTTCAAATAAGTGTCTTGGAGACTAAGCTACTTTTTCATGTAGGAATTGTTTCAACAAAAGCTTTATGCTTCGAAAAATTTTCAAAATTTTTGCTTGTTTGTCGTTGTGTGGACTTGATCTAACTTGGACTTTATGAAATCTCAATCAATTAAGACCAGTCATTCAAGACTCTATTTATATAGCCTAGATAAAGATCCTAACAAGCTTGCAATCTCAATCAATTAAGACCAGTCATGCAAACCTTATTCGTGGTTAGGTAAAAATTCTAAAGCTATAAGGTAAAAAATGAAAAAAAAATTGACCTAAACCTAAGATACATGGGTCAATATGTCAGTTATTTGAGAAATTATAATGTTTGTGTGAAGAGGGGTATTTTAGTCATTTTATAATATTATGAAAAAGTTTGTACATGTTGACATTTTGATTATGATATGAAAGATATATATTTATATATAATGTCTTTGTAGAATTTTATAATTCTATTATGGAATTAAGACATTTTAATTATATGAAGAGCATTTTGGTCATTTCAGGTTATGATTGAAACTTGGAAATGTTCAATTACTTCTCATGATTATAGAGAATTGAATTTGGGTTCATTTAGAACTGGTTTGAGTCGATTTAGACTTAAAACGAAGAAGTTATGTCCAAAAAGGACTGAGAAGGACTTGTCTGTAAAATTCTTATACTTTCAGGGACCTATTTATAAATTTTCAGGGAACTGAGGCTTTAATTTGGGCTTTTTACAGGGTCTGGAGTATAAACTTGGCTTCCAAGGGCCTATTTGAAAGGGTTTTATGCTGTAAGGGGCTTATCTGTAAATTCCCAAGGGGATGCTCTGCAGATTTTGTATAAAAAGAAGGGTTTATGTGCAAAAAGATTTATTTATTTATCTCTGGGCTTTGAAATTTGTGCTGGACCTTCAAGATTTGAGTTTTAGGCATCAATATGTGTATTGGACCTTTAATTAATGTGCAAAGGCATTGGATCTCATCATATAGGCTTTGAGATCAACACAGGACATGATTTAATCAAAAGGATTTGAGATTTGGGCTTTTAGGCCTTAATGAGTGCACTGGATTATCAAAGAATGTACAGGACACGGATATCTAGTACTTGGGCTTTGAGATTCGCATTAATCTTTTAATGAAATCAACCAACTGACAGGTGGGATCCATATGTCAGGATCCGTTAATTTTAATTTGAATTCAGTTCGTTGGATCAACAGGTGCTTTAATATTCGTGCGACCCGATGAATCTTAGGGTTCATCTCTGACATGGCCGAGGGAAGAGGGCTCCGACCGAATACCCCATCTTGATCGTCTCGACGTCAGGAGACAATTAGTACCTTTTTCGGCAGCTGGAGGTCATTGGAAACGGCAGTAAGGACATCTACGTACTCATCTGGTACCGATAAATCATTGAGTCAATTTCGACCCTTCCTTTAACGATTTTCTTCAATTGTTTGATCATCTAAGATCGCACGAGGATTCAAGGGCATCTGAACATATCAATTTCTCATTTGGAGAAGGTTTAACCATGGTTGATATTTTGTTGGTTCAGTTTTAGTACCGATTTGGTACCAATGAGCAATTTAGGGACAAATGAACTAATTCAAAGATGCAGAGAGGTTATTCATACTATTTAGAAGTGTTGAGAGCTTAATCGAAACACTGATTCAACCTGCATTGGGTTCTGGTTAGCTAAAGGTTATATGAACCTATATTTTCCATGGTTTTAGATCTATTTTCTCATGATTTTTAATACATAAGGTGTGATTTTAATTTTGCAGGATCAAAGAAGCATGGGTCAAGAATTTTTACCCCAAATTTCATGATCAGCTGAGCATTATTTCTCAGTTAAAAGGGGATTTAAATATGAAGGGCAGAACTGGTAATTTTGCACTTTAAAATTCAGATTTTTCATTTTTAAAAGCTGAACTTTGACAGGCCATATCTTGGTGTAGAAGAGTCCAAATCACGCAAATTTTGAGTCTATCTTGTGTATTTTTAAGTTCTCTAGATGATAGTGTATTCACTTTTAACATTTGATTAACAAATGAGTCCAGACTTACCAGATTATCAGCAGAGGTCAAATCAAGGCATTTCAACACATTTCATCACCTCAATAGTACTTTTATGCAATATACTACTGAATATGGACTTGGCATGCTACCAGAGGTTAACCAGTGATGCATTATGCTCAACTAAAGGCCTGGTTCAGATTTTAACCATGTCCAAGTAGCTTCAAGCTACTGTTACCATACCAGTATGGACAAAAGAGAGATCCAAAGCTCCATGGTACTTTTGCATATTGTTTCTCATGGTACTTTTGCAGGGTACTTTTGCAGGGAGGCCCCTGGATTGTTGAAAAAGATTAATCAAATCACATTTTCATGGTACTTATGCACAAAAGATTAATCAAATCAACATTTAAGGGTTTTAAATATTACCAGATCATGGTACTTTTGCAGGGAGGCCCCTGGATTGTTGAAAAATCACATTTTTACATATTGTTTCTCATTTTTAAAGAGCAAATAATTGAGGAATCATTGAGAAGACATACACATAGCCAAGATCAGCATAACTGATGTTTATGTGTTACTCTTTCCCTCTCACTATTTATACAAAATATCCCCTTGAAACTCAGATTTCATGCATCATAGCATGTGTCCATGTCTGAGATCAGGTTCCAAAATGCATATAGGCTCATTTAAATGTGACAGTAGGAAAACCATAAGGCTCAACCTGACTGTACTTGTCTGTTACACATTCTTTTGACCTTTTAATTCTTTTTTTTGCAAAATAACCTTAATTGATTGGATGTAAGAGGAACTATAAAGCTCAACAATCACATCTTCTCAACTAAAGTTATTTTAAAGGAATTAAAAGGTTAATTATTATTTATTCCTTTAGTTTTGCTTTCCAAATCTAAAAATAAAACATTTGAGAAGCTCCAATGCAAATAGAACTATGAAGCTCAATATTTGCATTCTTACTTTTTATTTGCTTTATTTTAGATTGAAGAAAAGTTTGAATCAGATCCATGTATATATGAAAAAAAGAAAAAAAAGAAAAAGAAAAGATATGCATTGATCATTAAGTACTGTGTGTACTTGCTATTTAGCAAGCTTCATTCTTTTGCACAGAACCTTCTCATCTTTATATTTTCAAAGCTTTTGTTGGTATAAATTTTCAGAATATTCGGATAGTTATAAATTAATTAAAATAAATCAAATTGAAGTAGAGTTACCCGGATCGTGTACGAAACACTTTCCTTAAGTGTATTCCGTCTCATCATGCAAGATGGAACCGCAACCAAGATAATCCGAAGTTGTTGCTCCTTAGGCATGCCATGGAAGCAACTGACGATGACTCCGTAATTTCCAGCATAGATTAGAATTTGATCAATTGAGATAATGAACAAATATTATGTGGGAGTGAATTTTCGGATATCAAAAACAGAGATGGTTTTCCTTTTATATTTTATTAAGGAGAAATTATTTACTCGTTTTTCACTCTATGTCCGACTGAGAAAGAG
This sequence comes from Carex rostrata, assembly GCA_964058875.1. NCBI lineage: Eukaryota > Viridiplantae > Streptophyta > Magnoliopsida > Poales > Cyperaceae > Carex > Carex rostrata. The sequence goes on from CAXKVT010000054.1 coordinate 3,103,284, forward strand.
AGTTATATATATTTATATTGTTTGATGTGAGAATGTGAAGTAAATAAGAATTGAATTTAAGAAAGGAAACTGATCCAAATATATGACAATTAATGAGAATATTAATGGATAATCAATCAAAGACTAACCGTTTGGACTAATTATAATTCTTATTATTATGAATCAATTCAGAGAGTAATTAACGGAATTGAAAATGGTTAGATATGAGATTTACATTTGAACCCTCAAGTTTGGAAATATTACAAATGGATATTTGATTCAAATATAAAATATTGAGTTGGAATTTTGAGTTTTTAAATAAAGTTCCAACAGGTTTAACAGCAAAGAGATGCAAAAGAGAAGAAAATTTGCAAACACAGTAAAGAAAAGCATGAGACTTATCAAAGAAAACTGTATTTCCAAGTAAATTATGTACATAGCTTGGCCAATGTACTGGCCTACATTGCTTCAGGTATATATTACCTATTTAATTGCAGTACTGAAGAAGAACTTAGAAGATTTCTAAAGTAACTAGCCTATGTGACAGAGGAAGAAGAAAGAGTAATATCTGAGGTATATTATCCCTTCTATGTGTGTCTTTTGCACTAACTATGGGTGCCCTTTTATAGGCTATGAGCATGGGTTAGGGTTTCTATTAGCTGAGGTGTCTTCATCTCACACCACAACTGTTTAATCAACGGCACAACTTGGTTTGATTTGATCCAGCTGCTAACTTAGCAAGGAGGCATCCGATTATATCTTGGCATGTCACCAACCCTTGGTTGTCTGATTTCCAGCCTTTGGATCATGCCCAGGTATTGAAGGGAGTATCATGGCCCTTGATTCACTGGCTTGTAGGACGAAGGTGTTGATATGCATGCTCCTGACCTCCTGGAGAGAATACCTCATTTTTGTCTTCATGTGTGCAGTGCAGGACACACATATAGGGGACCGGCTGACATAGCAACGGCCGTAGAAGAATATTGCTATTGAATTGGCGGTGAACCGAGCCTAATCATGCTCCTTAGCTGATATTCATGCTTCTGGCATCCAAGCTTTGGCGTTTAGTGTCGCTTAGGCTTGCTTAAATTGCTTCAAGGCGTATTTTACCAATTGATCAACCAATTTGATACCTCACGATATGCCATGAGCCGGGTTGATGCTATTTGAGCAATTCATTATCTCAAACATGTTTCAAACCCAATTGGCAAGCTTTAGAGTGTCGCAGAGACATAATTAAGCTCTCTTCCAAAGCTTGAGACTCAATTTTGGGTGTAGCTCGAGTCCCATCATCCTTCCATTTTCTTTCTTGGTTAAATTGAAGTCTTTAGAGAGAGAATTAGCTGTCGAGACTTAGGTGAAAGAGAGAAGGATAGAGGGCTCCATTAGCCTGAGGTGAGAAACCGGCTTGAACCTTTCTCATTTCCATGAATTTACATCTCAAAACTCGGTCTAGAATGCGAGTCAGAGGTTGGTGACGAAGTCAGGTTACGGGCCCTGCTTGTCAGTCTGTGTAGGATCCAGCACTGTTCCCCTTTTATTTTGATTTGTTTTGATTGCACTTGGAGATCAATGAACTGGGCAATGGACAGAGACATGGCGCATGGTGCTCTAGGTGCATGTGAGCCAAGGGTTCTCTGTGACATACTGACTATTCTTTAGTTTGGAGGTGATATTATAGTAACAACTTTTTCTATATGATTATTACCGCGGTGGTTAGACTATTTTAGTATACATACTTGATAAAATTTGGATGATTATCAAATCCTCCATTTGATTTGGATAGAATAAGTAGTAGTATATGAATCAATTAATCCAAGCTTTTGTGTATACTATATTCAAATAATTGGCATAAGATTTTTCTGAAGATAATAGCTTTTATATGGAGATAATTAAAAGAATCCTGTAGAACCACAAGGTAGCTAGTGAAGAACAAATCATAGTCCATATTAATACTAATGAAAATCATAGTTCAAGTTGCACGACATGTTTGAATATTTTGAATTACTAAGAGGGATAACACAAGATACAGAATTAAAGAGGAGAGAAAATTTGTTCAACAGAGATAAAGTCTGAATTTATTTATAACTTGAGCCACATTTAGAAACAAAAACACTGCAACACTCTAATTGCCAACTGTTGCCATAACTCCATAACACAAAATACTTGTAACACAAAGCACAGTAACAAAAAGCACTAGCTAGGACTCTTACACCAACAACTTAAATAACTTAAAACTTGATCTTGACTGATGACTCTGTCTACGGCTACTGACAAGGCATATTTGCTGGCTGGAATGCAATCATGATCAGTACTTACTAGACCTTCACTTTTATTCTTTTCTCACAACTATAACATATCAAGCGAAGTAATGTAAAAATTATATTTCAATTGGCTTCAGTAATAGTGAGATTACTCGCTCCTTAGTCTTATGACCCGGATCTCCATATCCATCCCCATTTGCGTAATAACATTGTGCCATGCGTACAATATTGAGAAGAACATTTCTACAATACTCATGGAAAGCAGAATCCCCGACATTTTCACTGTTCATTAATTTCCAACATTTCCATATCATCTCGTTTATCCCTTGGCGAGCGGCAGATTCTGTGACTCTTTTGTCACGCATATAGCATTGAATAGCTTTGTCAACATCCCCACGCTCCATTTCAGCCTGAATATTAAAATGAACATATCATGAAATTGCTTACATAATACATGTAAATTGCTTATATAATAGTTCTTGAATTTGCTATGATGGTTTGAAAAATCGGTCAATTCTAAGTTGACTCAGCCGGAGGCGAATTGATTTATTGCCAATATTCTCTGCTGGGTGAGTTTTGTACAGAAAACCGGTAGAATCAGTGCTGAATCGGAATAATCAGCCTATTTTTCTACTTATATTCACCAATTTATTAAAAATTTGACCTGTTTCGACGATATTTTGGTTATTTAAATTTCTAAACATCAAAGTAAGCGAGTCACATGAAAGAAAAAGGGAAGAGGACACTACAGCAAAACGACTCGTCTGGGACCGAGTTTTGGGACCAGGGACGCAGAAGATCCCTAAAAAATAAAAAAATAAAAAACAAAAAAAGCACTGGGGACGGATTTGGCCCATAGCCTTCTGGGACCGGCGCCCACACCCTTCTGGGACCGATTTTGCCCGGTCCCAGAAGGTGTTCTGATATACGCGCGATGCTTCTCCTCTCATGCGTTAGGTCTCTCTGGCCTGTCCTGCGAAAAAAAGAAGAAAAAAGGGCAAAAACCGGCGCACCGATCTCCTCTCCGTTCTCCTCTGTTCGACGCACCACCGATCACCTCTCCACTGATCTCCTCTCCGTTCTCTCTGTTCGACCACCGACCTCCTCTCCGTTCTGTCCGTTCTCCACCGATCTTCCAAAGGTATTATTTTTTTCTCTTTTTTTTCTTAGTACTGTGGGGACTGTGATTTCTTCTTGTTTGTCCCTTCTCACCTGATTGAGTACTAGTACGACATTAATCTGGTAATCTACTGTTTCTTAGTACTGAGGGGACTGTAATTTCAGGTTTTGCATTAATCCGATAATCTACTGGTACAGCATTAATCTGGAATTGCTGAATTGTTCTTGTTTTTATAGTAGTACAAGCCAATCGATTAACACAGATAATAAGATTACCAACCAATCGATTGTTGGATAACCTACTCCACAATTTTCCATTGTTTGTTTTACTAATTTGATTCCCACTGAAAATAAGCATGAGCATTGATATCTGTAGAAATTTGGTGGCTCAGTTTGATACCTGTCATTTTTTTTTCTTTTGCGATGGAATTATTAAAACCTAGCAAATGTTAGAAGGTTTCAAACCTTAATTTATTTTAAATTGTTTCTGGTGACACTTGTACTTTACTGGTAAGAGTCAGAGAGTTAAAAGTACCCATGACATTACAATGAAGATAACAAAACTGTACATTAAGGGGTAATATGATTTGACCTGTTTTTTTTAATCTGATCTGACCTGCTTGTATAGTATAATTTCTTATGTTGTTTTGAAAGTATGCATCTCCTGAATTTGACAAAATACTTCAATTTTACTTCTCATATTTATTGGTGTTTGATTTGTGAGTATTGTTATAATTTGAGCTCATAATACATGTGTATTGGAGGTTCTTTATGAATTGTAATTAATTGTTCTTAACAACACTTGCTGTCTTTTCTACAGCTATCTCTATTTTGTTCTAAGGGTATTTATGTCTTTACATTCTATAATGAATATCTCTATTTTGTACTGATTTGATATCAAAAAAGCTCTCTTTTGTTTAGCTGGGCAGTGATCAACTAATGAATATCTCTATTTTCTACTCCCACTTGTACACTTGTCATGTAATATACTGTACAATAATCAAAATCAACTATTTTTTTCAGATGCAATTAATACCAACAAACATGTACATTATGCAATTTGAGAAACATGTACATTATTTGAAAATTATTTAAAAGAAATGGTACAACTATATATTTAAAAAATAATAATTTTCAAATCTTTTAACAAATGATAACTCTTTTTGCTAGAAGTTAGGTTAATCTTGAGAAGAAAGAAGGAGAGGAGAAGGCTCGATCTTCAAGGGAGTAATTGCTTGTAATCAGGCAAGTTTTCTATTTTTTTCAATTCTAATATTAATATAGTATTATGTTATAATCCAACTAAACCGGAACTTATAGCTAGTGTGCCTTTTAGGTTTATACCCGTTCAAAATTAATCCAATAGGAATTAATTTTGAATAGTCTCCGTTTTGGGACTGCTCTTTGAATGCTTTGTCTCATATAGGAGGTGAAGAAATGTATGTGGATCTAGTATTTAAGAAAAATTTGGTATCATTTTCCCTTGTTGTTCCTACGAGTACGTATTGAATTACATGTCCGAAAAGATGTGTTTCTAACGCGTACTCGGGGAACTAAGGGGAAATGCTGCCGAATTTTTCTTAAATACTAATCCACATATATTTCTTTACTACTGAGACATAGCATTCAAAGAGTGGGATAGGATTGTACACTGGCCCTATGTAAGCCCCAAAAGACTAATGAGGTTGGATCTATTAATATTTAATGTCATTATTTCATTGAAGTATCAAATAAGTAAACATGGCATAACTTTAAGCTAAGTTTTGACCTCGTGCGCATTTTATTTTATTTTGAACTAATCAAGGCAAGGCAAGGGAAAGGAAGCATCATCTTTCTCTCTCTCTCTCTCTCTCTCTCTCTGGTACGTACGTTTAAATTCATAGCTTATGTAGATGCCGCTTGTATGGCTGTATACAAGTCCTGTTGCATGGATGATGCAACACTTGATTTGATTTTGTTTTTCTTCCATGACTTGCTTTAGAGGGTCCGTTATCAATTAATGATATCTGGAGGGTTTAAAGTATAGATCTGGATTTTTGTTTCCTTTAAATTGAATGAACTAAGGTGTAGTTAGGATTTGAGATTTGTCAATCTAAATTAGAATGTCATGCATTAATTATTGTATTTATGTCATGTGTATACAATAGCTTATAGATATATATGTCATAATTAGGAGGAATGGAGGGTGATCGTAGTTGGATGTACGGTCCTCGTTACGTGGAAAAGAAGGCCAATTCAGTATTTGTGAATGGTGTGGAGGAATTTTTTAATTATGCGTTTGCCATTCCAAATAATGTTGATAAGCAAAATCGCATCAAGTGTCCTTGTGCCAATTGTGGATGTATTAGATGGCGGGATAGGTATACAATGGGATCTATGATCTATATATCAATTTAAAGGTGTTACAACCTTAGATTTAACCTTTTAATTAATGTCACCACGGTCAATGGCTCAATTAACTCAGGAAAAGTGGCTTGTTTTTATATCTTAAACTTTAAACTATATGCTGGGAGACCAACTTTTAGTAGGAGACGGGTGAGAAAGAGACTGGGCACTCATGATCAGACCCGCTCTTTTGCTGTTTGGATTAGTGTCTTATTTAATAGCTGATATGAGATTAGGGTTCCCATTGAGAGACTGTAAATAATTTTTTCTTATTAATATATTGTCAGAACTGACCTTAAAAAAAAAATACTTGAAACTTAAAAAAAAGAATATAAATTTTCTTTTTTATCTATTAAATAAAAGTTCATTTTATTTTTATTGTGTATGCAACATTTTTCTTGTTTAAAAAAGGATTTACAATTTAACTGATCTATCAAAGTTTCTATTTATTTTGAATATTTATATGCTTGTACTATATTATGAAAGTGGATATTGTAAGTAAAACCCTTTTTTTTTTCTTTACATAGTTTCTAATAAAGTTTTTTTTCTTCTAAATTTTATATATTTTTAAGTACAAAACAGACCTTTTTTTGGAAGAAATCCCTGTTAGCTGATCTCTTCTGAGTCGATCGATTCTAACTCTACATACAACATCCCAAATTGAGATTGTTGACAAAAGTGACATGGAGGGGAGAAAACGGATCGGATAGTGGTAAAACTATATCCATATCCGTTTTTTATTTTTCGAATATGGATATGGATATGGATCGGATCGGATATATATTAAAAGAATATCAAAGTTTATAATATTTATCTAATTATATAAAATGGTGAATAACATTTTTTCTTATAATATATATTAAACTATATGGTATATATCTACTATTTGGATGCGGATAATTAAATTTTAAAACTATATATGTATCAGTATCTGCACGGATGTTTAAATATCAAATATCCATATTTAATTTTGAAATACGGATTGGATATTATCCACTTCGTTTTCAACCCTAGTGACATCAATATGGTTTGAAATTGTTAGATATGTCACAGTAGCTAGGTTAATTTGTAACGCTCGCCCTTGTTAAAATAGATGTATGGTTTAACACCAAGTACACATGAAAATAATATTAAGATCCGTATTATATCATCAGATATTTATATTCAGTTGTATATATATTTTAAATGCTATAACTTACAGTAGATGTTCCGAAGTCATCCAAAAGACGGCTAGCAGTACCAGCAACACGCACAATATTCGGATAACCATGTAACAACTGCTCCAAATCATTGGCAGTAACTTCATCGTTGATACAGTAAGCAATAGTAAAAATAAGATTTAGTGTGATGGAGACACATCCATTCTCAAGGTACTCCTCCAATGTTGGTTGATATTTGGTGTGGTACCACCTTGCTTCCACTAGGTATGATTTGCATAATTCCGTCCACTAGAAAATTATCAGAAATAATGATCATTATTTTTGCATATTTAACTAATAGATGGCTTTTCTGGGCATATATGCTGGTATGATATGAAGCCTAAGTTGGTAATTTAACGAGAATGCTGGGTGGAATGGTGCAATAAAAACAATTAGGAAAAATGGTGATACCAAGTGATAGTACGTAAGAGTCTATGTACTAATTAAGCAGAGAAGAAAATTTCAAGACCAAAAATAAAAGATGTTGATTCATTACCGCTTTCTTTAAACACGGAGTGATTCTAAGCCCTCTTTCTTTCAGGACATGATCGCTGTCGTCATGGACCATGTTAATGAGAGCTCTAAGGCACAATTGCATGTACTCAGGTTGCTTCTCAATAGAAGTGATATCCCACCTTTATATGGAAATGGTAATAAGCAAGGAGTATTGATATGCATATATAGTGATGAATTAATGAATACTGAGTAGTAATGTATGCAATAAATGAATGGAACACTTACTGCTCGACAGCATGCGTAAATGCCTCAAGTTCATCTAATGACCCATACACATCATAGACATCATCAATTGTTGAAATTAAGCCGATTGATTTTGTTATTACTTTTCTAAGAGTAGCATGCTTCAGTTCAGGAACAAATGCCACACTCCAAAGGTAGTTTTCTACGATTCTATCACGAACGAAAGGAAGCTTTTCATGAAGCTGTAAATCTGTCCACCACCTGAAGACTCAAAATGGTTAATTTCAACTGTTATTTTTATTTTATTTTTGTAATTAAATGTTTATTTTCTTTGTTATTTGTCTATTTTACAAATAAGAATCAGTCTAAAGATTTGTTAGCGATTAGAAATTTAGAACTTAACTGTCCCTTGATAAAGTCATAGGTTACTATTTTATTTTGCATTAATACTTTAGAGCCCGCATACCATTGTCATTGTGACACCAGGTCAACAACAGTTGCATGATAATATAATGTGGGAAAGGTTGGTTTGAAGTGATGAATGGCAACTACTCTGTATACTTTATAAAAAAAACGTGAATTATAAGAACAAAAAAAAAAAAGTGAGATTATTTTTCCTCATTAATGTGAATCGTCATACCTTGAGGTCTCCTTTAGTTCTTTCTTATATGCGTTCTGAAGTAAATTAAAATCCCAAACTGCTAGTTTCATTAAAGCTGGCCTCATATGCTCGTACAACTTATATTGGTCTATAAACCAGCGAGCTTGCAACCTTTCTATTCCCCAGCCATACAGAGGAAGCTCCAGTGCATGAGCAACATGTTCTTTTAGCCTTGAATCGATATTTTTTGAGCTCTTCAAGAAATCTGTGAGATATTTGGTCGTTACATCCCTTGCCATTTCTAGTTTCTCTTCTCCTTCTTTCGCGAGAAAAGAAGCCTCATACAAACTTAATGTTGCTTTAATGTCAGAAGAAAGCTTTGCTTTCAAGTCATCTTTGTTGTCCGTGCAGTTTTTGAATATATCTGCTTAGAGTTGAGTTTTGACATTAGGACAAAGATTAATTCTTCAAACCATGGGAAATTGGGAAGATCTAGAATTTTCGTTCGGGGGTGAGGACGGAGCAAAAAAATAGCAAATGAGGTTTAAATAGCTACTCGGTACTAAGGGGGACAAAGTTGGTACACCTAATTAATTTAGAGTATATATATATTAGTGTTGCACATTGATAGCTAGATCTTCATTTGTAATAAAGAAAGAAAGTCTGATCTATTTGTGCAAAGGTTCAATTAGTCAATATTAAGTGGCACGGTGATTCTGCATTTTCATAGCAGATGTCGGATCCATAATGGTTCGACAATTTAATTTGTGCTCCCAAAAAAACGAGGCTATATATATATGCCTGATATCTTCTTCTTCTAACAATATTTTAAATAATGCAACAAAAATTAAGAAGGTTCTTTTGGTCTGGCAGAAAAAGTTATCTTGTATCAATTACCATGGAAACTATACTAGATGAGAGAACTAGCAGAGAAGATATGCAGGTAAAAGACAAATATGAAATGCCAATTTGTTAGCTACCTTCTGATACGCTAAATCCATGCATCCTTAGTAGTCTAAAGAGCAGTGATATGAGATGGAGGTCATCCCTGGTAGACATCAATATTTGTTCCATAGACTCATGGATCTCAGTAAGCACACATTTTATATCCTTTTTGAAGTGACATGCCACTCCAAGCTGTTGCAATGAATCAATAAGATCTAGCTTATCTTTCAGCAACTTTTCTCCGTCTATCATTTTCCTCACCTCTTCCTTGAGCTTACAAGTTTCTTTTATATCTCCCACCTGCTAATTCGTTAAACCACAAAAGTGTTATTGATTTGGATGATACATTTGAAACTTAATTGGACCATAAACTTATACGGGACATACTTATGATCTCATTTATGTACTTAGTTTACGCTATCTTTTAGCAACATTTTAATTTTTATCAGAGCTGCACAGATAGAAATTCCATATTGAATATAATTACTGCTTATTGAAAATTTCTTTACTAATTAAGGGGAAGTATTTAAAAAACTAAACAATTAAAATTATGTATCGAGGATCATCTACGTACAGACATGAAAAATCTTAATTTACCTGTGATTAAGAATTATGAACTCAAAAACTATCTTGACTATATATCCTACCCTGCGATCATCTTTGCATTTTTGTTTTGTTTCTGTTTTATACTTAGTGTCATGTCTTGCGCACAAATGCATGATTTCCTTTGATATAAAATTTTGAATTTTTCATATTCACTTTGATTTCTAAGCCAGAAAAAATGATGTTGTAGAACTTGTGAAAATACTTTGGACTAAATTGCCATTTTAGTCCCCCCCAAAAAAAAAAGTTCGGACCGAAATAATATTTCAGTTCTTATGGTTTTTGTTAAAAAAATAATCATGCATATTGGTTTCATAATTTCTTTTAAACTATGGTTTATAAAAAAAAATCCCGGAGCTACAGCAGGCTAGCTATTATGAACAGTAATTTACTAATTTTAATTAATCATCTCTAATGGTTACATATCCAACCTTTGTTTTGAATTATGAGAACAACAAGATCTAGATAGATAAGATAACATAATTAGTACATGAAACTGCAAGGGAAATATTTTTCTCAATGGTACGTTACATATTAATTGCATATATTATATATGTCACTTACCTTGCCATCTTCAGTTATTGACTGTAGGAAGTTGTTGTGCCATATTGTCGGTTTGTAGTTTGCAGAACGTCGTTCAACTGCTAGGAATGGTGTTTCCATATTGCAAGATTTGGGGAAAGCACTGCTTCTTGGATGAGCGAAACAGACTACTAATATATGGTTGTTTGGCTTTGCTAGATACCTCAAGTCCTCAACACATCTTTTTATAGCATCTCGAAGCATAGGCGTGACGTCAATTTTTATTATTGAAAAGAAAATAAGATAGGGGGTCAAGATGAATTCTATCCCCTCAGGTTATTACCTAACTGATTAGAATTGAATCGGATGGTCCGAAAATAAATTGGCACGCATCTCAAAGCACAAATAATCATGCTCCCTCTGTCATCCTGAATCCTGACCAACTAAGAGTAAATCTGAGCCGTTTGTTTCAATTGTGTTGAGTCAGGTACCTGAGAGGATACGAATCCGATCAAGATAGGTGCCCTTGCATTTATTAGAGGAATTTCATGTACCTCAAAATTTTTAATATTACATATATATTTTTCATCAATTTTTTATAATATTAAATTTATTTTTCAAAAATATAAAAACTCATATATATATGTCCAACATAATCCTAAGATATATCAAATATATCTAAAAGTACTAAAATTATGGTATTTAAGACTAAAATTCAAAACACAATTCTGAATTCCCTACGTAACTTCAGCACTTGCCAAGCGGTTCAAACTTTGCAAGTTATTTTTCTTCTCTGTCTCCCTCTGTCATATGGTATTGTTCACTTTTGTAGATTTGGAATTGTCAGAGATTTTTTTTTACCAAGACGGGAGAACATCATGGTCAAATCGTCCGAGCTGTCGACTAATTAGTTTCGGAATTTAGCAAGGTTTTGTGTTAAATTTCTTGCTCTGGACAGAAACCGGTTACAGATTTTTGGAGCATTAGTTATAATTTTACCATCATCACAAAGTGTTGATGAGCGGTTTTTCCTGCGTTTCATATTTTTGGATAATTTGTTGGTTCTCCATTCAGATTTCCATAATTATTAATCAAATATATGGCGACACAAAGAGAATACAGAAATATGATTTTTTGCAGGGGCGGATCATAGTGGACGCTGGGGGGTGCTAAGCTACCCCAAGTTTTTAAAATTTTATTATCAAGTATATTGAAATCTTACTTATTTGTTTCTTTTATATGTATTAGCCCTCCTAATATAACAAGGTTAAAGGGGCTTGAACGTAAGTATTACAATCCAAAATCATGGACTGGGCTTGTTATTTCCTTGTGTGGAAAGTCAAAAAAGGAAAATAATATTTTTCAATTTGAAATTGGGCTTGTTATTTCTGTTTGGACGCATTGATTTCCGTGTGTGCGCAGTAAAAAAAGGAAAATAATCTTCTCCAATTTGGAATGGTCAAATAGTATGACATCTCGTACTGTTTTTTTTTTTAATGAAAAAAAGGAAAATAATTCTGGGGCTTTTGTTTGTTTTTAATTTTTTATGGTAAACGGTAGGCTGCTTGCTGCAAATCTATGCATGAAGATTTAGGGTAGCTCAAAGATGCTTTGAAAGCACTTTATTTTTCATCATATAATGTAATATGTTGTTGAATAAATATGGAATTCTAGGGGTTATACGTCAAAATAAAAGTATGACTCGTACTAAAAAGAGAAAATAATGTCTAATTCAATAAAAAAAAATTAAGATATTATTTAGCCCCCCTATACTCAAATTCTGGTTCCGCCCCTAATTTTTTGATCACCTGCTAGCTAGTTTATTGTTCCGAAAATGAAAAAAAAGGTCTAGCACATGCATGCCGAAATTTATATATATATATATGAGTTGGGCTACGGTGAATTGCGAAGTAAAGTTCAAAACGTCGATCCGAACCGCTCAACATGATCTCCATATTGAAATGTGCTTGGAGACCAAATTTTACATTTTTTTAAATTTTTTTACTATATATTAAGCCACTTTGAAAATCACCGATCTAGTGGTTCAGAAATTTTTACTGTTTTTACTGTTCACCCGGATTTTCAGATTTTCAAAGTGGCTTAATAAATAGTAACAAAATTTCAAAAAATGTAAAATTTAGTTTCCAAGCATATTTTAATATAGATTAAACATTTAACGGTTTGGATCAGCTATTTGAACTTTGAAAATGAAGATATTGCGTAAAGTAAAATCGTGTTTTACTTCGCAACTCACCGTAGCCTTACTATATATATATATATATATATGAGTAGACCTAGGGTGCTCTTAAGCTCACCAAAGTTTGGTGAGCTTAACTCTAACACTCATCAAATCGATTTCAAACGACGAATCCGAATCGTTGAAACCCGCCTACCTTACGTGTGATGCATCTACATGTGAAATTTTTAAACATTCGAATTAATTTAGTATAAAGTCAAGCGGTCAAAATTAGAAGGTTAATAAATTAATTTTAGTGCATTCATTTTTTGGACGTTTTTGACCGCTTAACTTTATACTAAATTAATTCGAATGTTTGAAAATTTCACATGTAGATGCATCACACGTAAGGTAGGTGGGTTTCAACGGTTCGGATTCGTCATTTGAAATCGATCTGATGAGTTTTAGAGTTAAGCTCACCAAAACTTTGGTAAGCTTAAGAGCACCCTAGTTCTACTCTATATATATATATATATATATAGGGGATGGGCTATGCTACTCTATGGAGTAAAATGCATTGGTGCTCCACGCCGCCATATTTTTATATTGAAAATCCAAACGATCGATCTAAACCGTTAGATGTGATATCCATATTGAAATGTGCTTGGAGACCAAATTTTACATTTTTTTTGGAATTTGTTTATTATTTATTAAGTATTTTTGAAAATTGTTGATCGGAATATTAAGAGAATTTTACTGTTTTTTACTGTTCACAGGAAAACAAAAATTTTGAAAAATGCTTAATAAATAGTAAAAAAAATCAAAAAAATGTAAAATTTGGTCTCCAAGCACATTTCAATATAGAGATCATATCTAACGATTCGGATCGGTCGTTTGGATTTTTAAAATGAAAATACAGCATGGAGTACCAATGCATTTTACTATATGGAGTAGCATAGCTCATTCCATATATATATAGAAATATAGAAATATATATATAGGTTGGCTAAGATCAAAGTGGTAGTTCCTGAGCTTTGGTGCTACCAATTCGTTTTTTAATTTTTAAAGTTCAAAACGTCGATCCGAACTGTTCAAGTTGTTCTCCATATTAAATTGTGCTTGGAGACCAAATTTTATATTTTTTCTGAATTTTTTTACTATTTATTAAGCTACTTTGAAAACAGCTGATCCAACGGTGGCTTCTGATTTTACTGTTTTGTTAAGCCACCGTTGGATTAGCGATTTTCAAAGTGGCTTAATAAATAGTAAAAAAATTCAGAAAAATGTAAAATTTGATCTCCAAGCACAATTTAATATGGAGAACAACTTGAACGGTTTGGATTGACGTTTTGAACTTTGAAAATTGAAAAACGAATTGGTAGCACCAAAGCTCAAGAACTACCACTTTGATCTTAGCCAACCTCTATATATATATACTAGTAATCGTGCCCGTGCACAGCAACTGGACCCAATTATGTAGTATAAAACATTAAGCTCCTTAATAAGGAGGAGAGATAATTTAAATCAAATTTGTAGAGAAAAATAGTTAAATACTATATTTATCTACAAGATAACACATGTGAACTCTAGTGTAGTGGTAAGAATTTTGGCACCAACAGAACCCAACTGGGTTCGAATCCCGCCTTCAGCAGAAAGAAAGAAAAAGGCTGCGTGGTGCACAGGCTCGGTCTGCAGGTGCCGTGCGTGGTTCAAAGGCATGGTCAACGGTTGCGGCGCGCGATCTATGGGCACTGGGATCATATGCGGCGCGACCAATGCATACTTTAAGTGTTGAAGCTCATAATTTGAAAAATTCATCTATGTGCGATCTGGAAATTCAACGGCTGAGCATCATTCCGAAAAAAAACAGTAAATCAGGACCCTTGCAGAATCTAGACATTAAGCTTGTTAATAAAGAGCATATATATATATATATACACAGAGATGAGCTATGGTGAGTTACGAAGTAAAGCGACTATTTTACTTTACACTCATATTTTGCGATTTTAAAGTTCAAAATGTCGATCCGAACCATTTATCTTGTTCTCCATATTGAAATGTAGTTGGAGACCAAATTTTATATTTTTTGGAATTTTTTTACTATTTATTAAGCCACTTTGAAAATCGCCAATCCGGTGGTCCAGAAATTTTTACTGTTCACCCGGATTTTCAGATTTTCAAAGTGGCATAAGAAATAGTAAAACAATTCTAAAAAAAATGTAAAATTTGTTCTCCAAGCACATTTCAATATGGAGATCACATCTAATGGTTCAGATCAACGTTTTGAACTTTGAAAATGAAGATATTACGTGAAGTAGAAACACATTTTACTTCGCAACTCACCGTAGCTCATCTGTATATATAGAGAGAGAGAGAGAGATGGGCTACGGTGAGTTGCGAAGTAAAACGCATTTCTACTTCACGCCGTATTTTTATTTTGAAAGTCCAAACGACCGATCCGAACCGTTAGATGTTTAATCCATATTGAAATGTGCTTGGAGACCAAATTTTACATTTTTTGGAATTTTTTACTATTTATTAAGCAATTTTGAAAACTGTTGTTTTGCTGTGAACAGTAAAAATTTCTGGACCATCGGATCAGCGATTTTCAAATTTGCTTAATAAATAGTAAAAAAATTTCAAAAAATGTAAAATTTGGTCTCCAAGCTGTTCACATGCAAAGCGTATACACAAAGTTTCAGTACAGCGAGTTGTACCTTTTAAACCTTGATTTAGCTCTCGAATTAGATTGCAAGTGCACAACCCTTATCGAATAGTATAATCAGGTATTGATCCACAGGGATGGTTCAACTCTGGACTCTTACTTATCTCAGTTAGGTACTAGAAGTGAGAAAAGATTGATTTGGTTTGTTTAAGTTGCCTAAATTCAATAACAGTAAATGACAATAATTAAAAGTTTGATTTTACTCGATTATAAAATGAAGTTTCTAGGGTTTCAGATTTCATCTTCAACTCTGCCTCTCTAGACTTTTATGCGACTCGCATACTTTTGTATGCGACCCGCGTGGCCCTCGAGTGGATGCAACATGTGTCTGTTTTTAAGTTCGTTTATTTGTGTAAGGATCTATTGATCGTACATAATGTTCCTAAACCTCAACTCTCATTTATTGGCTTAATGAACCTGGTAAGGAAATGCAACTTCACCTTCTTAGATCTCCAACCTCAAACTCTCGTTTACTGGTATTCAATCTAAGTTATTTGTCTGGTTTACTAAAGGTATCCATTATTTCTCAATAAATGGAAATTTCACCTCTCATCTACTATTGATCTCACTTCTAGGATCTAAGATCTACCTCAAAAACTTGATCTAATAGCAAAAACATCAAGGCCAAAGTACTAGAAGAGATGCTATAGATATTCAACAGTAGACAACAAGAATCATTCAAACAATTTCAATCAAGCAATGAAAATAATACTCAGACAAATAAACACAAATAAAAGCTCAGATTCAAACATCATGCATTACAAAACAGAGTTTTAGACTACATCTTAACCCTATAAACTAAGAGATCTACTCAATCATGATCAAGAAAGAAATAAAACAAGTAAGAAAGAAGAAATCATGATAAAATCGTAGAAGAAAGTAGATTTGTGAAGAACTTCCAATCTTCCCTTCTCAGCTCTTTTTCTTGATCCACACTTTAGGAGGCAAGGTAGCTGGAATCTCCAGAATCTACTGAATGAATTAGTTAGTGGCAGAGACTGGCCTTTTATAGTCTTCCCAAATGACCCTTCCACTTTAGGCCTTCATTGGGCTTTCATTGGGCCTCCGCCTTCTGCTCTGGAAAACTCCGATTCGAGTCGTGTCAATAGTGATGTGACCCGCATCAGGGTTTGTCTGATGCGCCTCGTGTTGGTTGATGATGCAACCTGGCTGATGCGCCTCGCATCTGTGGTAGCGTCAGGGTGTGATGCGACTCACGTTGGCAATGATGCGGGTCGCGTGCAGAGTCTCAGAATGTCAGTAACTTTCCTGATTTCGCCAGTTTTCTGCAAAATAAGAATGAAAGCGCAGCAGTACCAGATTCTATAGATATTCAATGTAATAGACACTATTTGATGGTTTAAAATGCAGATTTTGGTACGAGAATTAGTTAGAACAATAGATCAAATATGGTGATATCACAAGCACATTTCAATATGGAGATCATGTTGAGCAGTTCAGATCGGTCGTTTGGATTTTCAAATCGCAAAATATGAATGTGAAGTAAAATAGTCGCTTTACTTCGCAACTCAACGTAGCCCATCTCTCTCTCTCTCTATATATATATATATATATATAGAGAGAGAGAGAGAGAGAGAGAGAGAGATGGGCTACGTTGAGTTGCGAAGTAAAACACATTTCTACTTCACGCCGTATTTTTATTTTGAAAGTCCAAACGACCGATCCGAACCGTTAGATGTTTAATCCATATTGAAATGTGCTTGGAGACCAAATTTTACATTTTTTGGAATTTTTTTACTATTTATTAAGCAATTTTGAAAACTGTTGTTTTGCTGTGAACAGTAAAAAATAGTAAAATTTTCTGGACCATCAGATTAGCGACTTTCAAAAGTGCTTAATAAATAGTAAAAAAATTCCAAAAAATGTAAAATTTGGTCTCCAAGCACATTTCAATATGGAGAACAAGATGAACGACTCGGATCGACGTTTTGACCCTTAAAATCACAAAATATGAGCGTGAAGTAAAATAGTCGCTTTACTTTGCAACTCACCGTAGCCCATCTCTCTCTCTCTCTCTCTCTCTCTCTCTTTATATATATAGATGAGCTACGGTGAGTTGTGAAGTAAAACGCATTTCTACTTCACGCCGTATTTTCATTTTGAAAGTCCAAACGACCGATCTGAACCATTAGATGTGATCTCCATATTGAAATGAGCTTGGAGATCAAATTTTACATTTTTTATAATTTTTTTACTATTTATTAAGCAATTTTGAAAACTGCTGTTTTGCTGTGAACAGTTAAAAAATTTGGACTATCGGATCAGCGATTTTCAAAATTGCTTAATAAATAGTAAAAAAATCCAAAAAATGTAAAGTTTGGTCTCCAAGCACATTTCAATATGGAGATCATGTTGAGCAGTTCAGATCGATCGTTTGGACTTTTAAATCACAAAATATGAGACTAATGTGCATTCAAATGTATATGGGCCGAAATATATACGGTCCAGATTTGACTTTTCAAAATCCAAACGGTCGAACCGAACCGTTCATCTTGTTCTCCATATTAACATGTGCTTGGAGACCAAATTTTACATTTTTCTGAATTTTTTTTACTATTTATTAAGTATTTTACAAAATTGTTGATCTAACGGTGGCGGCTGATTTTACTATTTTGTTAAGCCACCGTTGGATCAACAATTTTGTAAAATACTTAATAAATAGTAAAAAAATTCAGAAAAATGTAAAATTTGGTCTCCAAGCACATGTTAATATGGAGAACAAGATGAACGGTTCGGTTTGACCGTTTGGATTTTGAAAAGTCAAATTTGGACCGTATATATTTCGGGCCATATACATTCGAATGCACATTAGTCACTATATATATATATATATATATATATATAGTTAGGCTGGGGTGCTATGGATAGCATAGTGGCCTCCCGTGCTACGGCTCAATATTCAAGTTTTCAAAATTCAAACGGTCGATCCGAACCGTTCATCGTTTAATCCATATTGAAATGTGCTTGGAGACCAAGATGAACGGTTTGGATCGGTCATTTGGACTTTGAATCGGTGATTTATGGTCCAATGCACACCATGGCCTATGCATTGCAATGCACAATAGCCCATCTCTCTCTCTCTCTCTCTCTCTATATATATATATAGGGTCTGTCTAAATTGCTGCTGGCAGCATTTCGGCAGAGGTGCTGCCGGGGCTATATTTAGCCGTGTGATGTCCAAACAACAAATCCAAACCGTTAGATGTTTAATCTATATTATAATCTACTTGGAGACCAAATTTTACATTTTTTGGAATTTTTTTACTATATATTAAGCTGGTTTGAAAACCGCTGATTTCAGTAAATTTCTGCAGCATTGAAATCAGCGGTTTTCAAACCAGCTTAATATATAGTAAAAAAATTCCAAAAAATGTAAAATTTGGTCTCCAAGTAGATTATAATATAGATTAAACATCTAACGGTTTAGATTTGTCATTTGAACATCAAAAAATAACAAAAACAGTGGCAGCACCGCCGGCAGAAATGCTGCTGGCAGCAAATTAGCCACAGCCTACATATATATATATATATATATATATATATATATATAAATAGCAAATTTTGAAACCATCTAAAATGCTACCGGCAGCAAATTAGGCCGACCCTATATATATATATATATATATATATAGGAACCTGCTACGGTGCAACGCGTAGCATAAAGGCCCTCCGTGCAATGGCTTAATATTCGACTTTTCAAAATCCTAACGGTCCATCCGAACCGTTCATCTTGTTCTTCATATTAATATGTGTTTGGAGACCAAAATTTTCATTTTTGGGAATTGTTTTACTATTTTTTTAGATTTATTGAAAATCGCTGTTTTTTATGGTCCAAATTTGCTAAAAACAGCGATTTTCAATAAATCTAAAAAAATAGTAAAAAAATTCCCAAAAATATAAAATTTGGTCTCCAAACACATATTCCTATATATATATATATATATAGGCTGTGGCTAATTTGCTGCCGGCAGCATTTCTGCCGGCGGTGCTGCCACTGTTTTTTTTATTTTTTGTTGTTCAAACAACAAATCTAAACCGTTAGATGTTTAATCTATATTATAATCTACTTGGAGACCAAATTTTACATTTTTTGGAATTTTTTTACTATATATTAAGCTGGTTTGAAAACCGCTGATTTCAATGCTGCAGAAATTTACTGAAATCAGCGGTTTTCAAACCAGCTTAATATATAGTAAAAAAATTCCAAAAAATGTAAAATTTGGTCTCCAAGTAGGTTATAATATAGATTAAACATCTAACGGTTTGGATTTGTTGTTTGCACATCACACGGTTAAATATAGCCCCGGCAGCACCTCTGCTGAAATGCTGCCAGCAGCAATTTAGACAGACCCTATATATATATATAGAGAGAGAGAGAGAGAGAGAGATGGGCTATTGTGCATTGCAATGCATAGGCCATGGTGTGCATTGGACCATAAATCACCGATTCAAAGTCCAAATGACCGATCCAAACCGTTCATCTTGTTCTCCATATTAATATGTGCTTGGAGACCAAATTTTACATTTTTTGGAATTTTTTTACTATTTATTAAGCCACTTTGAAAATCGCTGATCCAACGGTGGCTTCTGATTTTACTGTTCCAAACAGTCACCGTTGGATCAGCGATTTTCAAAGTGGCTTAATAAATAGTAAAAAAATTCCAAAAAATGTAAAATTTGGTCTCCAAGCACATATTAATATGGAGAACAAGATGAACGGTTTGGATCGGTCATTTGGACTTTGAATCGGTGATTTATGGTCCAATGCACATTATGGCCTATGCATTGCAATGCACAGTAGCCCATCTCTCTCTCTCTCTCTCTCTCTCTCTCTCTCTCTCTCTATATATATATATATATATATATATATATATATATATATATATATATATATTTATATAAATACATATACGACTAACCTTAGCAAGAAACAGAGGAGAAATATAAATTAACTTCAAAGATCTCAGATTCGGCCTCCTTATGTGCATAAATTAGACCAACATTCAATACAGAGAGAGAGAGAGTATTAATTATTCAAAACGGCGCTGGAAGGAGAAGGCCTTTTATATAACCAAAACCCTACAATAACTTTTCTACACTAATTTTTAAGTATAAATCCATGTAGCTCTCTCAAGACTTTTTGCACTATTATTTAACAATGTGCAGTGTACAATTCCTACCTTTCTACACAGTTCTTTAATAAATATCAGTGTAGCTCTCTCAAGGCTTTCGACACTGTTATTTAAACAATGTGCAGTGTACAATTCCTACCTTTCTACACGATTCTTTAATAAATATCTGTGTAGCTCTCTCAAGGCTTTCTACACTGTTATTGAAACAACAATCCGTATACAATTCCTAGCCTTCTACACGGTTCTTTAATAAATATCCGTGTAGCTCTCTCAAGGCTTTCTACACTATTATTTAAACAACAATCCATGTACAATTCCTAATAAATATCCATATAGCTCTCTCAAGGCTTTCTACATTGATTCTTTAATAAATATATGTGTAGAAATCCCACAGTTATTTCGGGCTTCTAAAAAAAATCTATTTGGTACACGGTTTTTATATAAAATTGCTAAATCCATGTACGATGTGCAATGTACAATGACCCTTTCTGTAGTAGTGCGAATAGACGAGTAAGATAATTAAATGAAACTAAAGTTAAATATGTTAAATTGATTATCTAAAAATCTATTTGACTGAGATAAAGTATGTATAATGAGATATTTAGAAACAAATGTTTGAATTTAAAATTGATACGAGATAGATATAATAGAAAAATGATACTTGAAAATATTTATAATCTTCTTTTGAATATTTTGGACTGATTTGCAAAATATGAAAATTTAAAGGTTGAAAATACAAACTTAACAAAAAAAAATAAGTGACCAACGTGGCAATTAGTGCCACGCGGCCCAACATTGGTGACCTTCCTCTCCCGTAAAAGAAAGGAAAATATAAAGAAATGAAAGAAAAAAAAAAAGAAAAAAAAAAAAGAGAAATCCAAAGAACAAAAAAAAAGGAAAAGAAAAGAGAAACGGGAAGAAAAACATAGGAGTTCCTCCCCTCGAGTTCGCTGACTAATGCGATTGAATCGATGGCTCTGTGTGCTCTTTTTTTTTCTCTCTGTCTGTGTTGTACAATTGCAGGTATCTATCTCTTTTCTCTTTTCTGTTTAATCTCCTGATTCGATTAAGGGCTGGTAAATCTTGATAAATGAATAAACAAGTTCTACTATATTGTGAATTGAGATAAACAAGCTACATATTTGATTGGAAATTCTTCTTCATTTTCCTATATAGGGTTTGAACCCATTAATCATGAATGGCTTCGATACTGATCACCTTAGTGGTGTTATACTGAGTTGGTATTATCTCTGAGACTCTGACCCTTATTATTATTATTATTATCCCAGAGACTTATTTGCAAGAAAAATATTATATAAAGGATAAAATTGCAAAAAAAAATTAAATTGATAATTTGATCATGTTAAAGGGACTAAAGTGACTAAAGATAAAATATTAGGCTGATAAGTAAAATGAATTGAACTTAATTATTGGACTATTAGACTTGGACATAAACTTATTAGACTTGCTTTAAAACATAATTGAGGTTTAAATATTAGAATACTTAAATTGTCATATTGTATAAAAAGCCATTTTAGTCCTCTTACAATTGCAAAGTGGCAAATTTTCTCACTAATTTCCATATATAGTCAATATAGTTCTTTAGAAAAGTAAACAGTTAATGTTAGTCAATATATAGTGCATCTTTTCAAAACCAGACTACAATTCCTAGATGTCGACTAATAATAATAGTCCAAGTACAATAAAATGTCTGGTACAAGTAGATCATACAAAAGGTATCTCGTATAGATACCAACCATAAGGTATGATATAGAGAGCACTATACAACAAAACAAGATATGCCTCTCTAGTCGAATAACAAAATAACCTCTAAGGTAATATGGTGTCATATACCAAAGGCCTACTATTCGCGTGCCTCTCTAGGATCAGCCGAACCATAACCTGAAAAGGGCCCAAAAGATGGGGTGAGACTCCATGTTCAAAAACAAAACAACGAGTTATTGAACTTGCAATCAGACTTCATGTTCAAAAATAAAATCCATACAACATTAAATTAACAGTTCTATCACAATATATAAATGAATGCACATGCTTGACAACAAATAATCAAATGAAATACAATTTACAGAGTTTCCAAGATGAAATTCAAACAAGCACATATTTGGCTTAACTCATCTTATCATGGCTGGTAGCACCTATAGATGTTCAACCGAGCTGGAACCTTTATCAGACCCTCATCTGTAGGGTTACTGACACCTACAGATGTTCCACCGAGCTGGACCCTTTATCTGACACCCATCTGTAGTGCTTTGGCTTAATCATTTACTAAAGTCTGGTTCCAAGTCAGCTATACAGCTCAACTTTACAAATGCATTCGCATAGAATCAAAGTCAGCTAGACAGCTCAAAGCCACCTATACAGGTCAGCCTTGCAAAATTTGTTCACGTAAGATCAAAGTCACCTATACAGGTCAACCTTAAAATTTCATTCACAAAAGGTTCCTGGGATCAACGTCACCCATACGGGTCAACCTTGGTTCCCGAGATCAAAGCCACCCATACGGGTCAGCCTTGCAAAATTCATTCACATATACTTTCTCCATTCACATATAATTCCATAATCACCAATTCCTGGTGACCTTCAACCATAATCAAACCATGATAGAACAATTCATTTGACAACCATATGAATATGCCAATCAACCATAACCTAACAATTCAATTTTTAATGGATTGGGTTATGCACATAATTCACACAATTCCAATTATGCAACAATCAACATACAACATGACAATCAAAAAGGATAATTTAATTTCTGAAAATGAAACATCAAACAAGTCCAAGAACCCCGCACCTGATTACGAAAAGCATATCACGCACCTATGGTTCGGACGTCTCGAAAGGTCTCACAAAATCTTGCTCAACCGAGCCCACACCTATATCAACATACATACTTAATTTAATCTTTGTTCGACAATTGATATGCTTACTTGAGTGAGATTATTTTCTTTCTATTAACTCTTAAAATTCGTACACAAAATAAATGAAAAACAGAATTTCTAAACAGTAGCCCTTAATTCTGACCCTTGGTTACTAAAACTACAACAACTTTTTTATAGGGAACTCCAAACGACTTGAACTTGAACCACCAGAAACTAGACTCCAAGACACATCAAATAGACTCCTCATTTGTCCAAATTGATCTAGAATTGCCCTTTCAAATCCCCTCGTTAATCAGCCTCAAACCACTGTGCAGTCACGAAATTTAATGGCAAATGAAGTTCCAAGTCTAAGTCCTATTAACTTTTAGATCTAATGATAATTCATGCTTAAAATTGATCACACAAACTTGAAGATATATGTTATTTAATCCAATTAGTTGTCCAAAATTATTACTAAAATTTTCTACATCTTAAAACTATTATTTTCATAAAATTTCTATGAGAAAAGACTTATTATACAAGTTTTTACATCTTGTCACAAATGGGTCCCTATCCAGGGACTACTTTCTAAACAATTTTATTTTTTGTCACCAATCAGTCCCTAAACCTTACCCGAATTTTTACACTACAAACCCTGTCATTTACCAGAATTGACCTGGAGCTGTTCAGAATACTGGAAATTTTCCGAACAGACCCTGGAATGTTGCAGAATAACACAGAACTATGCAGAATGCTAGAAAAATTACAGAAATGACTTTGGCAAATCAGAACAGCATACCAGTATACCAAAAAATGCTGAAACAGAATACTGTTGAACTGGAAATCAATACCAGCACAGAGAGGAGGCTAAATTTTTGGTTATTCAAAGTTGTATAAATAGGTTAATCAACCCTTCAAGGGTAATCATGACTAATTCAAAATTTTAGAAGGAAAACCAAGTAATTGTTGACAAGTCATTCAAGCAAAGGAAATTTAATTAATCAATGACATACATAGGTTGAGATAAAAGGTCATAAAAACTGATTCAATCCATTCAAAATTTCAATAAGCAAACTTAATTTAACACGAGAGCTTCAACCGATCAAAACACTCAAGCCTGAGTAGAAAATATAAAATTTGTAAGGCCAATTTGAATCAAGCACAACAACACTAATTAACTTCATAAAGTCAAGAACATTGCATTAATCGACAATGTCACATAAAAAATCATATTTATCAATTTTCCCAACCACACAAACCCTAAATCAATCATAATCAAAATAATTCCAGATTTTAAGAGAGTGAGAGAAGAAATTACCAATTAACACATTTATTTGTTGGATTACACTAGATTAATCACAACCCTTCTCTAATTTTCGGATTTGAACCAAACCCTAGATAGAAAATGAAGAATAAAATGAAATTGAGAGAGGAAACACCAAATTAACAACATAGAAGGTTAATGGAGGTAGATTACTCACAACATATACAAAAAGTTCATATTCGATCGAAACCCTAAACAATTGCTATGAATTTCAGATTTTGGGAGAAGAGAGGAAGAAGAAAAAACCAATTTGAGAGCTATATAGCTACTAGAGAGAGGGATAATCCACCATTTCCATTCTTTTCTTCAATTTTCCAAGCAATTTGATGGATTTTTGAGGGAGAGGAGAGATCTCTCTCTTTTTCTTTATTTGGGCAGATCACACACAAGAAAGGCATAGAAGTGAGAGATAGAGAGTACAAAACATATGGCGGCGTGGAGCACCAACTCATTTTACTCCATGGAGTAACGTAGCCCATCCCATATATATATATATATATAGAGTAAGGCTGGGGTGCTATGGATAGCATAGAGGCCTCTATGCTACGGCTCAATATTCAAGTTTTCAAAATCCAAACGGTCGATCCGAACCGTTCATCTTATTCTCCATATTAATATCTGCTTGGAGACCAAATTTTATAATTTTCTGAATTTTTTACTATTTATTAAGTATTTTACAAAATTGTTGATCCAACAGTGGCTGCACAAAACAGTAAAACTGTTGGATTAGCGATTTTCAAAGTGGCTTAATAAATAGTAAAAAAATTCAGAAAAAATGTAAAATTTGGTCTCCAAACAGATATTAATATGGAGAATAAGATGAACGGTTCGGATCGACCGTTTGGATTTTGAAAACTTGAATATTGAGCCGTAGCATAGAGGCCTCTATGCTATCCATAGCACCCCAGCCTTACTATATATATATATATATATATATATATATATATATATATATAGGAATATGCTAGCATGCTACTCGTAGCATAGAGGCCCTCCGTGCAACGGCTCAATATTCGACTTTTCAAAATCGTAACGGTCGAACCGAACCGTTCATCTTGTTCTCCATATTAATATGTGTTTGGAGACCAAATTTTACATTTTTTGGAATTTGTTTACTATTTTTTTAGATTTATTGAAAATCGTTGTTTTCAGCAAATCTGGACCATAAAAAAACAGCGATTTTCAATAAATCTAAAAAAATAGTAAACAAATTCCAAAAAATGTAAAATTTGGTCCCCAAACACATATTAATATGGAAAACAAGATGAACGGTTCGGATCGACCGTTAGGATTTTGAAAAATCAAAAATTGAGCCGTTGCACGGAGGGCTTCTATGCTACAGGTAGCACCGTAGCAAGTTCATATATATATATATATATATATATATAGAGAGAGAGAGAGAGAGAGAGAGAGAGAGAGGAGGGATCAAGTTACAATATTTTTTGAGTTACAACAAGTTACAACAAGCATTATTTACATTTTCAAAGTCCAAATTGTCGATCCAAACTGTTAGATGTGATCTTTACAATAAAATGTGCTTGGAGACCAAATTTTAAATTTTTTGGAATTTTTTTACTATTTATTAAGATGGGTACAAAATTCAATGGTATGAATTTGACTAGTTTTTATACCCACCTTAATAAATAGTAAAAAAATTCCAAAAAATGTAAAATTTGGTCTCCAAGCACATTTTATTGTAGAAATCACATCTAACGGTTTGGGTCGACGATTTGGACTTTGAAAATGTAAATAATGCTTGTTGTAACTTGTTGTAACTCAAAAAATGTTGTAACTTGATCCCTCCTCATATATATATATATATATGAGATGGGCTATGGTGCATTGCAATGCATGAATCCCCTTATGCATTGCACTATAAATCACGGATTTAAAGTTTAAACGACTAATCCGAACCGTTAGATGTTTAATTCATATTGAAATGTACTTGGAGACCAAATTTTACATTTTTTGGAATTTTTTTACTATTTATTAAGCATTTTTGAAAATTGTTGATTTGCTGTGAACAGTAAAATTTTATGTACTATCAGATCAGTGACTTTCAAAATTACTTAATGTAACGCTTCTGAATTCGGGTATATTTTAAATTTAGAATCCAATTTGAATCAAAATAAAAATAAGAATAATATATATAGTTCAGAAAATAAATAGCAAAACGTTTTATTAATTTACATGAAAGTTATATCTAAATTCTGCATATAAATTTTAATTATGCATTTCTTAGCCCAATTAGTAAGCCCAAATTAGAAATATGCAATCCTAAGTTTAGCCCACATCCAATAATATAACCAACCAAAGTCTCTCCTCTCTTCTCATTCCCAATTGTTTCCTTTTCAATTATTCCTGTAAGTCTTTCTCTTTCTCTTTCTCTCTTCTTGGCCGCCCCCCCCATCTCTTTTTGGATGCCGCCGGCCCTCCCTCTCTCTTGTTCTCCCTTGTGCCGCCGCCCCCCTTCTCTCCCTTGGCTGCTGACCCGCTGACCCGAGCCCCACCCTTGGCCGCTGACCCGAGCAACCCCAAGGCCGCCAGCCCCCTAGGCCGACAGCCCCCTGGCCGAACCCCTCCCTCTCTCTCTTCTTCCCCTTGCCGCTGCCGCCGGCCACTACCCTAGCCGGACCCCTGCTGGCCGAACCACAGCCCTAGACCCGAACCCAAACCCTAGACCCGAACCCATTAACCCTAGACCCGAACCCATTAACCCTAGACCCGAAACCCATTAACCCTAGAGTGTGATCCTATGAACCAAAACCTAAACCCAATAACCCAATATCCGAACCGAACCCCTTCCCTCTTTAAAGTCAATCAAATTAGTATGAGGATCAAGGTTAATACCAATTTAATAATACCAAATTGAATTGTGGGGGAAACTGAATTGAGGGTTTTAATTATGTATAAATTCTTTGGATTTAAAAAGAAATAAGAAGTTAATTAAGCGTTTAAAACTTAGGAGCAAACCGCGTGAATTTAGGAGACGCTGAGAATACGCGAGATCCTGACAACCGCTCAAACGAAGGCACTGAAAATACAGGTGCGGGTTCCTGGTCTTTTTACAAATAATACAAAAAATGCATGGATTGAGGTAAGTAGTCCTTTTTCTTAATCTGGTGGATAAACTGCATGTTGTGAATGTCGAACAATCGTTTGAATTTGTGTAGAATTGCATGACAGGAACTCTTGATGCATGAAATTGAATTGATAGGAATTGAATTGTGAATTTGAGAATGGGGAACTTGAATGAATCGTTTTAAATTGGGGCCGTCCGTGTGAGGCGGCTCTGCATGTGTTTTTGAAAAGCGGGCTGTCCATGTGTGGCAGCCCAGTGTGTGAACAGGACAGAACAGAACAGAACGGGTCGCCAAATTCGCGGCGGTTCGCCGGATGGGTCCCCGAAATGGCCCATCTAGAGTGTGATAATCGGGTCGTCCTTGCGTGGCGATTCGCCGGGTTTTCATGTACGGGCATGGATTCCCAGAGTGTGGAATTTTAAAACCTTTTGAAATGAGTTAAAAAGGGGCGGGAATAAAAACTGGTTATTTTAAAGTGAATTGCATATCCGAATTGATAGGGACATGGGGAAAAATTCAAAAACCTTCTTTTTATGTTATTTGGGGAATTAAATGCATTGATTTGTAAAAGCACCGGGCTGGAACTAAATCCCGCACTGAGAGTTAGTTCGATCTCTCACCGTACCACCTGTTATGTGGGTTCCAGGAAACGAAGAAGAAAGCATGGAGGAAGGCCGCGGGTGAGGAAATTAGCGGAAGTTGTTAAGATAGCCGCTCTCTGTTTATTTTATATTTGTATGAACAATATATTGTGTGGACATGGCAGTGACTGTTTGACTAGCCATGTCTGACATATTGTCCCTTTTTCTGTTTGTTTGTGAACTCCATTTATTTTTAAATAAAGTGGCTTGTTGAATGTTTTTATTGATGATGTATGTGATGTGCTTAACGCCTAGCGCATAAATGCGCGGCGGGTTGTCCGGGGGTGTGACACTTAATAAATAGTAAACAAATTCCAAAAAATGTAAAATTTGGTCCCCAAGCAGATGTTAATATGAAGAACAAGATGAACGGTTCGGATCGATCGTTTGAACTTTAAATCCGTGATTTATAGTGCAATGCATAAGGGATTCATGCATTGCAATGCACCATAGCCCATCTCTCTCTCTCTATATATATATATACAAACACACACACACACACATACATACATAAATACATGTGTGTGTGTATGTGTATATATAAATATATGTACATATATACACACACATAGATATACTGAATAAAGGGTTGAAGTGAAGCCACCCAACTATTAATATTCTCAAAGAATTGTTTATGGTTTTTTTTTTTTTTAATTTCAAACCTACGACTTCTCACACAGAGAGCGTTGCTTTTGTTACTAAACCAAAACTTAGTTCTCAAATAATTAATAACTTGTACTTTTCTGTTGGCATTTACTGTGTTATTCTTTTAAATTGATTTTTCTAAGATTTATATATTTCATATAAAATCTCATTTTGCCTCCTTGCATAAAAAGCCATTTTAGAGTTCTCTTAAAATTTCAAAGTGGTAAATTTTCTCACTAATTTCCATAGTCAATATGAGCAATTCTTTAGAAAAGTAAACGGTTATGCGCAATTTCCGTTATTTCCATGTAATTGAGGGTTCTCACTAATTTCCATATATATATAGTCAATATATGATTTATCAGGACAATTATAATACCACGTTGAAATTTTTATAATTCAAAATTCTATTCACCCAGATAAAATCTCAGCCGTCCGCTCAGTAGATCTCAGCCGCTCATCAAAAATATATTTCAATCGCAGCCATAAATCATTAATTTTGATTTTATATAGCGGTTTCATATGACAAACATGTAGAAGTCTATATTTATTTCGAATCGTACTCGCCACATGGGAAACCACATGAAAATGGATCTGAATCTGCTGAAATCCGAGGTCGTTATTGTTCACCCTGAAATTCCTGCAATCCGAATCCAACCGTCAAACTGTTCCGAGAGACGTGCAAGAAAAAACCAATTGTTTCAAGATGCGTTCTCAAAAAAATTCAATGGTTGGATTTCGGATTGCAGGAATTTCATGGTGAACAGTACTCGATCTCGGAATTTCAGCTGATTTATTTTTCATGAAAATTGTTTCATTCAAAACAAACAAAAGACGTGTTTTCCTTTCTGATGCATTTTGCCTTTCCCGATGCAACGCGTTTCAAATTTTTTTGAAAGAAGAAAGTCTCACCCAGTGTTTGGTAAATGCCTCCGGGGGCTCAACTCGGACCGGTCCACCCACGGGTACACGGGCACGGGTATTAAACGGGCCAGACCCAGTTTTTTGAAAAAAAAAACCCGTGAGAACCCGGACCATACCCGTGAGTCCGTGCCCGTGAACCCGTGCGTCCGTGCCCGTGTCCCTGGCCCTGCCTGTGAGCCCGTGGCAGAATTTTTTTTTTTTTTACTTTTGATTTAAAATTCAAATTTTAAACGTAATTTCCCCCTATGTCAAATGAATAGAGTTCAAATATAAGAAATTTAAGAAATCTATTGATTTAAGAAATTTATTGATTCAAATATTATTTTTTAATCTATTGATTTAAGAAATTTTTATTTATATTTTATTGTAACAAAAATTATTGAATTTAAATATACAATCATGTCAAATGAATTTTAATTGGTATTAATTTGGATTTATAATTTATTGGTTTTCAAAAAAAAAAAAAAAAAAAAAAAAACCGGATCCGGACCCAGACCGCCCGGCCCCCCGTACCCGGATCGTTCTGCCCCCGAACCTGTGACGGGCACGGGTATTAAACGGGCAAGGCAGGATTTTTGAAAAAAAAATCCGTAATGCCCGGCCCGTTGTACCCGTGTGCCCGTGACGCCCGTGACCGTGAGTACCCGTGCCTGTGCCGGGTTTTGCCCGAACCGCCCGGCCTGGCCGTTTACCAAACACTAGTCTCACCACTTTGAAAAGTCTCTCTTTCTTCTATTTATTCCTCTGTGCCCTCCTCCCTCGTACAGCTCGCCTTGCTCTCCCGTTGGCCAAACGAACTGTCGCCACACTAATGGAGAAACAGGAATCAGGATCGGCTTATCTGGATCGGGTGTACTAACCAACCGATACTAATACCTATCTGGATCGGTTCTATCACTAAAACCGATACTAAAAGCTAATGAAAGCACAGCACATGCACTATCAGCATCGGTTCTAAGCTTAGAACCGATGCTGATAGTGCATATTTAGCTTTATCCCGAAGTCTGATTCTTCCCAGAATCATTTTTCTTTCTTTTTCCTCCATTGCTTGGCGCAGCAGCTGTCTTACTGGGCATTGATCAGCTATCTCACTCTTCGTTCTCAGGTTCATTAATTGATTAA
This sequence comes from Carex rostrata, assembly GCA_964058875.1. Classification (NCBI taxonomy): domain Eukaryota; kingdom Viridiplantae; phylum Streptophyta; class Magnoliopsida; order Poales; family Cyperaceae; genus Carex; species Carex rostrata. Next base: position 3,134,275 of record CAXKVT010000054.1, read on the forward strand.
TCATCTCTTTTCTCAAGTTTGATGTTAGATCTAGCACAATTTAGGTTCTAATTCGGCCCATTTTATAAACCCTAATCTATCTTTTAGGTTTTAATACATTTTTATATTTTAAGCTTTTCTTTATATGTGAAGATGAGCAAATTCATGATATATATGAATTTTTGATATAACTATATTTGCACATGCATGCTATATTTGAGCTTTTGATATATACCCATATATACCCTAGCATGCATCATATATATGTTATATAGTATTTGGCTAATATGCTATGGGTTGCATAGAGACCTCCCGTGCTACGGCTCAATATTTGAGTTTTCAAAATACTAACGGTCGATCCGAACCATTCATATTGTTCTCCATATTAATATGTGTTTGGAGACCAAATTTTAAATTTTTTGGAAATTGTTTACTATTTATTTATGGTCCAGATTTGTCTGAAAAACAACGATTTTCAATAAATCTAAAAAAAAAGTAAAAAATTTCCAAAAAATGTAAAATTTGGTCTCCAAACACATATTAATATGGAGAACAAGATAAACGGTTCGGATCGACCGTTAGTATTTTGAAAACTCAAATATTGAGCCATAGCACGGGAGGCCTCTATGCAACCCATATATAGCACCGTAGCCAAGTCCATGTTATATATATATACATCTCTTATTTAGGTTCCGATGGTTTAATTTTGTAGTTTGGCTATTATTGAGAGATTTGGTGCAGCGATCTTCATCTCACTCGGTACGGCATCTAAAAAAGTTGTAAGTACAACATAAAACTCATGTTTAATTAGTTTTGTGCATAAATGTGTATTTCGATAGCTAGACTAAATAGATTTGTAGTAAGTATGTAGCTAGAGTATTGTCTTAAGAGCCAAAACCGCATTATTAATGCCTTTAAGTCATGATACCCGTTCAAAATTAATCCATTAGGGATTAATTTTGAATAGTCCCCGTTTTGGGACTGCTCTTTGAATACTTTGTCTCAATTAGGATGTGACCACTTGTTAGTCGTGTTTTAGTATTTAAGAAAATTTCGGCAGCATTTCTCCTTATTAGTTTCCCGAATACTCGGGGAACTAAGGGGAAATGCTGCCGAAATTTTCTTAAATACTAAAACACGACTAACAAGTGGTCACTACTGAGACGAAGTATTCAAAGAGTGGGATAGGATGGTAACCAGGCCCCATGTAATCCTTACTGTGAATATAATTTAGTACCCCAAGCTTGTTCTAAATTAATTGTGTTCTACTATAATTGCAGATGGACCGCAGTTGGATGTACGAAGCATCACGTCTATCGGATGAATATACGACAGGTGTCGAGGAATTTATCAGAGTTGCTATGGAAGATATGGCGAATAAGGGGAGTACAATGATGTCGTGTCCTTGTCGTGATTGTAACAATGGTCAAAAATTTTCCAACCCGAACCAAGTGAGGAGCCATTTAATCCGTCGTGGATTCAAGCAAGGATATAAGTGTTGGATATGGCATGGTGAGAGTTTTCCAACCGACATAGGTACTGGTACTGAGCATCAGGAATACCATACCGTTGGGGATGAGGGGAATGACTTACGGGGATTGGAAACCGACGTAGGTACTCGTACTGAGCAATAGGAGTATCATACCGAAAAAAATGATGATATAGTGGTAGATAAATGTGATAATTTTGATCAAATGTTACGTGATATAGAAGAGGATTTTGATAATGATAAGCAGTATTGTTTGTTTGAGAATTTGTACGAAGATTCTAATAAGGAATTGTATCCTGGTTGTTCTAAATTTTCAAAATTGAAAGGTGTATTAAAATTGTATAACTTTAAAGCATCTAACGGTTGGAGTGATAGAAGTTTTACTGAGCTATTACAAACTTTAAAAGAAATGCTTCCGGAAGGAAACGAGATACCACCCAATGTTTACGAAGCGAAGAAAATATTGTGCCCAGTTGATTTGGGAGTTCAAAGAATACACGCGTGCCCAAATGATTGTATATTATATCGAAATGAGTATGAAGACCTTCACGAGTGTCCAAAATGTGGTGCATCATGTTACAAACCAAAGCAGATTGCCAGTGATAAAAGTGATGATTGTAAACCGAATAAAGGACCTCCTGCAAAAGCATTGTGGTACCTCCCCGTAAAACCGAGATTCAAACGTTTGTTATCAAATGCTAAAGATGCAAAATTACTGCGTTGGCATGCCGAAAACCGGAAGAAAGACTGGAAATTACGGCACCCCGCTGATTCTCCTCAGTGGAGGAATATTGACAGAGAGTTTTCTGAATTCGGACGTGACCCTAGAAATCTAAAGCTTGGGCTGAGTGCAGATGGAATAAATCCGCACAGTAGCATGAGCAGCAAGCATAGCAGTTGGCCGATTCTATTGTGCATTTATAATCTTCCGCCTTGGTTATGTATGAAGCGCAAATACATCATGTTGACCTTGCTCATATCAGGACCCAAACAGCCCGGGAACGACATAGATGTGTATCTAGCGCCATTGATTGAGGATTTAAAAGAATTATGGCAACCCGGAGTGCAAATGTATGATGCATACAGCAAGGAGAAATTCACTTTACGGGCCATGCTTTTCTGCACCATTAATGATTTTCCGGCTTATGGAAATTTGTCGGGTTATAGTGTCAAAGGAGAGAAAGCGTGCCCTGTTTGCCTGGATGATACAGTCGATGTGTGGCTACCCAACTCCTCTAAAAATGTGTACATGGGTCATCGTAGATTTCTTCCTGCCAACCACGCACACCGAAAGAGAAAAAAAGAATTCAATGGAAAGATCGAGAATACCAGAGCAAATTACCCGTTGACCGGTAAGCAAGTTTATTCGCGAGTAAAAGATTTGAAAGTTCAATTGGGTAAATTTAAAAAGAAGGTGGTAAAGAAAGGGGCTCCGAAAATATGTTGGAAGAAGATGTCAATATTCTGGGATTTACCTGTCACACCCCGGGACAACCCGCCACGTATTTACACGTAAGGCGTGTGCACATCACATACATTATCAATAATACTATAATAAAGCCACATTTATTTCATAATCAAATAAGTTTAACAAACGATCATGGCAGACACGGCTAGTAATACAAACACTGCCAAGCCTGCTCAATGTATCAATAATTGAATAATTGGAAACAAAAAATAAACAACATGTGGCATTTATCAATCACAAGCCTTTCCGTTGATTAGTCTCACTCTAGTCCTTGCTCGACTTCTTCATCTTCATTACCTCTGCTCGTTGACCTCCTAATCCACGCCCCTTCTATTCGTGCTCATTCCTGGCCTCGTCATTTTCTGGAACCCACATAAAACTGGAACGGGTGAGAGATCGAACATTCTCTCAATGCGGGATTTAGTTCCAGCCCGGATATTTGTAAAATCTTCCTTTTATTTAATCAACAACTAAAATGCAATCTATATTACCCTATCATGCAATGACTATCATTCATATGAGCACTTGTTACTTTAAAATCGTATTAATCACTGATAATTACTTTGCTTATGATACATTATATCTCAAACCCGACTGCAACTAGCATTCCCTGCATATCGGTCTCGACCGCGACTAGCAATCCTCGCGTATCGACCTTTCAACTATCAAACCCGACTGCGACTAGCAATCCCCGCATATCGGTCCCGACCGTGACTAGCAATCCCCACGTATCGGCCTTCCAAATATCGAACCCGACTGCGACTAGCATTCCCCGCATATCGGTCCCGACCACGACTAGCAATCCCCGTGTATCGGCCTTTCCAACATCGAACCCGACTGCGACTAGCATTCCCCGCATATCGGTCCCGACCGCGACTAACAGCCCCCGCGTATCGGCCTTTCCATTCATTCATCTCACAGCGATCGTTCGTTTTCTTATGCTAATGTTATACTCAATCGATATATTCTATTCATATCATATGTTCCAAACAAAATAATCATATTATTTATTCTCTAAACAAAGCCAAAAGGGCTGTTCGAATCAACATGCACAATTTCATAAGTAAAAATATAATACACACAAAGGAATAAGTAAATAATTTTACAAAAAGTCCAGGAAACCCGCACCTGATATTGCAGTAATTTTCTTGATCGTCTCTTGCGTTGTTTAAATCTTTATAAGACGAATCTGATACAATAATATACCTCTAATTAATAATGTATAATATTCACTCGTTCTCATTATCTAAAACTTCTTGATTATACTATTAGTATTATATTCACATATTATTAATCCTAATATTATACTTTAATTAGTTTTACTTTGACAATTCATTTTGATTTGCAAACAAATTTGAAATCTTAATATGATGTATCGTAAAATTAGTATAAAATAACTCAGCAATAAATTAGCGAGAAAATCATTTAATTATTTTTATTCTACAACTATTTATAATTGATCAAAAGAGATCTCTAAGTTTTATATTTGCTGAAATTTATATTTAAATAAAGATTTCCTAAATTTTATATTTTATTGAATTTACTTTTAGATCTATAAAAAAGATAATTGTAAACAATTATGAAAATGAAATCTTCACTTCTAAATAAATTAATATTGTAATGTCCATATTATATGCTTTCTGAAATTGGACTCAAATTTATGGAAATATTATTTTGGTATGGTTCTCCTTATTAAGAGATTATAACATTCATATAAATAATTCTCACGCAGAAAGAAGAAACAAATTAAGAAATATTTTTAAATTATAATAGAAATAACCAAAACTTAATTTCACGTGACCTTAAAATAAGTACTATATTATGATTACAACGTAAATACTACATTTAATGAAATCAAAGACAAATTATTTCGGATATTAATATAATTAGATTAATACTTGTTAATAAATATTATTTTCAGATTTCTAACATTATTAAAGGGATTATTACTAACAAATTCATATTATATTATAATTAATGAAATTAATATTTATAAGAAAATACTACCTAATAAATTCCAGATAAATAATTTCTTATAACTAAAATCATACAATCCAATGATAAAATTTATTCTAAGCCCATAAACCTGATTATCTCATCCCAATCAATTCAATTTATTGTACTGCCAATTTAATATCAAATGATATAATTTTAATTACCTTAGTTGCAGATTTTCCGAATGAAAGAGGAGCCTTGATAACTTTAGATCATGAGATATATAAATACTAATATCTAATAGTTTTAAGATGGAGAGTTGGAGGTTTGAGATAAATCAAAATAAAAGGGTTCGGTTGGTGGAGACAAAAACAACAATCAACGGAGGCGGCAGGGAATTAAATAAAGGGTGCGTAGTGTAGGGTTTAGTGTTTAAAAAGGAAATTAAGAGGAGGCAGTTAATAGGATTCACGTGGTTTTAATTTTTTTGAAGGGTCGGTTATTTTTATGGAATGGGCTGCTCACAATTAATTGGGCTGGCATATCTTTTGAATTAGTTATAAATTTTATATTGTAGCCTACCAATTTATTTAATTAATGAAACTAAATTTTAATTGGGTCATTACTCAAATTTATTTCTTAAGTTACCACGTTACATCGATATTCATTATGCTTTTAAATCTCTCAGGTTAATTAATGCCAATAATGTTGAACAAGTAAAAATAAAATAAAATAAAAATTACGTGACAGAATGTTACATTACCATACTGGGAGCACTTAGAGGTTCGACACTGTCTCGATGTGATGCATGTGGTTAAAAACGTGTGTGATAGCATAGTTGGAACATTATTGAATATTCCGGGTAAAACTAAGGACGGTATCAATGCTCGGAAAGACATGCAATTCTTGAACATAAGGCCAGATCTACAACCAGCAGAGAAGGAAAGAGAAAAAGGAAAAACTTGTACATATCTAAAACCCGCAATGCATACGCTATCGAAAGCAGAGAAAAAAAGCTTACTGGAATGCCTTCATGGTGTCAAAGTTCCATCTGGATATTCTTCGAATTTTAAAAACCTAGTTTCACTGGATGATTTAAAATTGACAGGAATGAAGTCTCACGACTGTCATGTTTTAATGACACAGCTTCTTCCTGTTGCAATTCGGGGCATATTGCCAAAGTGTGTTAGGCAGACCATTACGAAGCTTTCCTTTTTCTTTAACGCCATTTGTTGCAAAGTAAATGATCCTGATACGCTAGATGCTCTGCAGAAGGAGGTTGTTGTCACTCTTTGTCATCTTGAAATGTATTTTCCCCCGTCTTTTTTTGACATCATGGTTCATTTAATCGTTCACCTAATTAGAGAAATTAAGATGTGTGGACCTGTTTTCTTGCGGTACATGTATCCGTTCGAGAGATACATGGGATTGTTAAAGGGATATGTCAGGAACCGATATCGGCCTGAGGGCAGCATCGTAAAAGCTTACACTGCCGAAGAGGTTATTGAGTTTTGTACTAATTATATGGATGATGTCAAAGCCATCGGCATCCCTAAATCTCGGCACGAGGGTAGACTTCACAGGGTAGGAACAATCGGTGCGAAATTATTCATGCCTGATAGTACAACAATGTCACTAGCACATTTTCATGTTTTGCAACACCTCACTGACGTTCATCCTTTTTGGAACGAGCATATGACTCTCTTGCGGCAACAGAATCCTAAGAAATCTAACAAGTGGTTAATCGGCGAATACAATAAAACTTTTGAAAGATGGTTTACACGTAGAGTCATGCAAGCTCCGGAGGGAGAAAACATTAAAGAAATTGTCAAATTGTTGGCTCTTGGTCCAGTTCATGTCGTGAGGACCTTCCAAGAATATGACATCAACGGGTACATATTTTACACAAGAAATCAAGATGCAAAGAGTACCGTGCAAAACAGTGGAGTGACGTTAGTAGCTGTTTCGAGTGATTTGTCAGATCCTGAAGGTGTCGGACCATCGCATGCATCGATTTCATATTACGGGTTTATTGAAGAAATTTGGGAGCTCGATTACAGAAGATTTAATATCCCGTTATTTATGTGTAAATGGGTCGATAACCGTAGGGGGGTTAAAGTCGACGAAGATGGTTTTATTCTGGTGGATTTCAGTAAAGCTGGATATAAGGATGATTCATTTATACTTGCAAGACAAGCCACGCAAGTGTTCCACGTAACTGATCCCGCCGATCGTTCAAGACATGTTGTCCTCTCTGGTAAAAGACGTATAATCGGGATTGATAATGTGGAAGACGAAGAAGCGTACGATCATTTTGATGAGATACCACCGTTTTCTACTGGCATGGCATCTCTACCGGGCGCTGAGGATAATGAAACAGGTCACATGCGCATCGATCATGATGAAGGAGAATGGGTTGAAGAAGTTTCCATTGGCAAGTCATAATATTGGTATGTCATATATTTAATATTGGTATGTCAAAAAATATTAAAATGTGAGTTAATAATCTTTAATATTGCTGACAAAAAGGTACGGGTTTTTTTTTCAGAATGCACTGAAACACCCGACGATGAGAAGCATGCAAGTTATTCTTCAACACTTCTTGTAGCTTATTTTTTTTCATGTTATATGTAATTTATTAGCTTATTTTTAAATTTTTAATGTTTTTATTTTAGTAGCTTATTTTATTTTATTTTATAAGTAATTTTTAAAATACAAAAATATTAAATAACACATAAACATGCTTTTTTTATATTTTAAAATAACATACACATTCAAAAATATAAAATAACACATAAACGTGCTTTTTTTATATTTTAAAATAACATACACATTCAAAAATATAAAATAACACATAAACATGTTTTTTTTATATTTTAAAATAACATACGCATTCAAAAATATAAAATAACACATAAAAATCCTTTTTTTAAATTTTAAAATACAGAAATATAAAATAACACATAAACATGTTTTTTTTATACAAAAATATAAAATAACACAATTTTAAATAAATAGCACTATCAGCATCGGTTCCTAGCTTAAGAACCGATGCTGATAGTAATACACATTATTTTAAATAAATAGCACTATCAGCATCGGTTCTTAAGCTAGGAACCGATGCTGATTAGTTACACATACAAAAATGAGTTAGGCTAATATGACATTGGTGTTATTTGAAACTAAATAACACCAAATCTTAAAATAAAAATATAAAATAACACATAAACATGATTTTTTTATATTTTAAAATAACATACACATTCAAAAATATAAAATAACACATAAAAATCCTTTTTTTAAATTTTAAAATACAAAAATATAAAATAACACATAAACATGTTTTTTTTATACAAAAATATAAAATAACACAATTTTAAATAAATAGCACTATCAGCATCGGTTCCTAGCTTAAGAACCGATGCTGATAGTAATCCGCATTATTTTAAATAAATGGCACTATCAGCATCAGTTTCTAGCTTAAGAACCGATAGAGATAACTATCAGCATCGGTTCTTAAGCTAGGAACCGATGCTGATAGGCTTCCCTCTCCAACCGGCGCCTCTATATTCTTTAAAACTTACTCATTTTTCAAAACCTCAAAATCTCAAAATTAAACCGTTCTGACCTAGCCTTGCTCCTCCTCCGCCGTGACCTAGCCGTGCTCCTTCTCCTCCGCCGTGGCCTAGCCGTGCTCCTTCTCCTCCGCCGTAACCTTCCTTAGCCTCACTCGGACTCCTCCGCCTCCTCCTTCCTTAGCCGTGACCTCCTTCTCTAGCTCCTTCCTTGGCCGTGACCCCTCTCTCTCCTTCTCCTCCGTCGACTCTGTTGGCTTGTGACCTCCGTCGGCTCGTTTGCTCCGCCTCCCTCTCCCTCTCAAATCGGGTAATTAATTGAATTGTTACATTAATTGAATAAGTAATTGTTCGCACAGAATATATGCTTACAAAGTTTCGATATAGCAAGCTATACCTTTTAAACCTTTGTTATACTCTGTCAAATCAGGTAGCAAGTGCACTACCCTATCGTTGAGTATGCTCAGGTATCGATCCAAGAAACGGAAGAAAATAACCGGACTCGTCTTAAAATTACTTGTGATTCTAGAAGTAAGAGAAGTTGGTTTGATTTGGTTCTAACAATTCTAATGATTTATGACAAGTTTAAAAAGCAATAAAAGAGAATTAAAGTTGTTTTCAATTAATAAAAAGGCGTTTCCAGGGTTCAGATTTCATTTCTGTTCAGCCCCGAGGCATACGGCCCGTAGGGCACCCCGAGTAAATGCTGCAGCCACTGTTTTCTATGTTGGTGCTATTTTTTAGGGTTTCTATCGACCAGATCTAAGTACCTAACCTCAACTTTCGCATTTTGGCTTAGTACCCGATTACCGGACTCAAATACTTCCCTCTTAGATGCGTTAAACCTCAACTTTCGCATTTTGGCCTAATTTATCTAAGTTACTTGTTGGTTTACTAAAAGTATCCAAGGACTTTCGCCTCAAGGAAAGTTTCACCTTTCGGGTACTCCTTGGTTTCACCCTACTTCATATACTTTATTCGGTTGGATTAAATGTCATAGACTTGGTTCCTAACGCCTAGATGTGCGCATTCATCTAAGGGGATGACTAATCAATTCAAGCAAGCACAAATAAAGCAATCAAAATACTACTCAACAAGATAAAAACAAAGCATTCAACACAAAATCCAAGTAGCATGCAACAAAACCAAACTAGAAACTACATCTTAGCCCTAGAAACAAAGTAAATTAGCTACTCATGTTCATAAGATAACACAAATAACAGAAAATAAAAGAGTTCATGACAAAACAGTGGAGAAAATCGAAGATCCGTTGCAAACTCGCGTTTTTCACTTCTCTTCTCCTTCCCTCTTCTTGTCTTTTGCTCCAAGAAAGGTTGTCCAAGTTTCCAGTGGTGAATCTCCTTTTTTTGGTGAGGAAATATCTCATTTAATGCCCCAGATCGCGCCCCCAGGGGCTTCCTTTTCGGCCTCCTTAAATTATGCTCATTTAAGATTCCAGCTGGATTTTCCGAATTAGCGCCCTACGGGCCGTATGCCTGTGTTTTGTCTTGGAGACTTCATGCCTCTATTGTGGAAACCTTCTGTGTGGTTGGGCTAATCCTGTACGGCCCGTAGGGAAAATCATACGGGCCGTATGAAAAGTTGTCAGATGCAGTTTTTCGCCCTTTTTCCTGCAGAATAGCAAACAAAACATAGCAGTACCACATTTCATCGAAATACAAGTAAAAAGTCCACATTTATAGGCTTTAAAACACAGGTTTTGGTGCAAATTAGGGCTGTAAATTAGTCATAATATGGAGATATCAAATTGTTTTAGTTAACTAGTTAATTACCAAACCGAAATGTATATGATGAATGTATATGATGGTTTAGGGTATATTAGATTCGGGTATATGATTGTGAATATATATGATGAATGTATATGATGGTTTAGGGTATATTAGATTCGGGTATATGATTGTGAATGTATGTATGTTAGATTAATTCGGGTATATTCTTGTGATACTTGCATAATTTGTATGTATATGATGGTTTAGGGTTTAGGGTTTGCCAATTTAATTCTTGTGAAACTTGTATATGCTTATAGATTCGGGTATATGCTTAAATAATTGTGAATGTGTGTATGCTTAAATAATTGTGAATGTAGTAAGTCCCCTCTCCCTCCCTTGGTTTATTATGAATTGATTACAAAATTGTTTAGAAATTATTTAGAGACGGAGGATTAGAAATTCTTGAAATTGTTTACAAATGTTTAGAAATTGTTTAGACCACTTCGGATTAGAAATTCTTGAAATTGTTTAGAAATGTTGAATTAGTTGTTTAAGAATTGTTTAGAGATTCATACAAATGTTGAATTTGTATGAACATATATATTCTTGTGATACTTGGGTAAATTATATTCTTGTGATACTTTGGTAAATTATATGAAGGTGATACTTGTTTGAAATTGTTAGATATTGAGTTTAGAAACTCGAATTTTTTGTCATATTGAAATTGCAATTTTTGATACTTGTTATATTGTTAACCTATTTGCAAATTCAGATATGGAAAGCAATAGTCAGACAGCCTCGGCTAAGAAACGAGGAAGAGGGCCTAATGCAATCAAGGAGAAGTTTAACGAGAAAGGGAAAGAGGTGGAACTTGACAAGTTTCACAGGCCGGTTGTTACTACAGATACAACGTCTTTTCCAACGGAATTCGGTATATTGGTGAGAAGGAATATTCCTATAAGTTTCGTATTGTGGAAAGATGTTCCAGAAGAGAACAAGCTGAAAATATGGGAAACACTGAAGGTAAATAACGTAGTACTAAGTTCACAAGCTTTTATTTGATATTAACTAACTCTAAATTTTGATTTCTATTTGTTTGGCAGCTGAGATGGGGTATAAAAGATGACGAAAAAGTGAGGAACTATTATTATCAGAAAATGGCTACTTGTCACCGGAGGTGGCGATCCGACATGACTAAATTGTGGCGCGCGGGTGAGATGCCCGATTTTGCCAAGCAAAATATGGAAGAAAAAGACTGGGAGGTATTTGTCAAGTATCGAGAGACGGAGGAGTTTGAGGTATGTTTATTTATGCGGATCACCTACCTTATCTCTAAGTAAGAATTCAAATTCTCTTATAATTAAGGCCTACAATGATTGTCGTGACATATTAATTGTAGACTGCTAGCAAGATTGGAAAGGAGAATCAGGCCAAAAATGAGTATCCGCATTTCTTAGGATCTAGAGGTTACATGGGCGAGGGTTTTGGGAGTAGGCTTACAGATGCTATGCAGACGATTGCAGACGAGAAAGCATCTAGTGATCCGTCTTCCCAAGGCTCAACAAGTGCATTGAAACCAGAAGAGGTCCTTGATATGTTGATTGAGCATAGGCACGTCACCTGGAGACTAGGAAGACAAAAGCTCGATAAGGAGACCAAGGAACGCTTTTATCCAGAAACATACGTACCGGTCATCGAGAAAATTGTAAGAATTTTAGATATTGTCATTCATTGAAACCTCTACTTTAATTTATTAGTTTATTGTAAGAATTTTAGATATTGTCATTCATTGAAACCTCTACTTTTATTTATTAGTTTATAACATGTTGTCATTCCAGGGAGAACAAGAGGCGGCTCTGAAACAAGGCTTGTTGGCCGTCGAACGATACGACGATGTTCTCGAAAAATCTCTGTCAAATCCGGAACATCCTGGGAGGGTGAGAGGAGTGGGAGGTTTGGTTCCTATCAGAAAAACATACGAGAAGAGCTCAATAAGGAGGAGACGCGCTCCCTCGAGTTCCGAAGCAAAAATGAGGGAAGAACTTAGGGAAGAAATGGAGGACAAAGTAAGAGAAATAGAGGTGAGACTAGAAGCAAAAATGAGGGAAGAAATGAAGTCTCAACTTGCACTTTTGGTTCAGCAGTCAATGGGCCAACAAGTTCAGACGTTTACCCCAACAGTCCTTCAGAGCAGCAGCCAGTCAGTCAAATCAATTGCAGATCTTTCCGGGTATACTGAGGTAATGCAAATTCAAATTCAATAATATTCAAATTTCACCATTTATTTTCCATTACATGTTGTACTGTTCATACGTTTTAGTTTATTTGAGTAAATACATATATCTGAACAGGAGGCAGAAATAAGCTGCAAACTCCAGGCAGCTTTCAATGGAAACACTGTTACAGTAGCCGTGGGGATAATTCATGTTCCAGTTGCACCCGGTGGAACAATTCACGGCAGATCGATGCCGCTCGACCATGCAAGAGTGATGGTGGATGGTATTTTCGATGCGGACTTCATAAATCACCCATTACCTGTACCAAATGGCGAGCAGGAAACCCTAAAGGATGCCCTCGGTAGTTTCACTGCATGGCCGATGTCCATGATAGTGATAGGTTCAGCTGAGGTATATTATTATTACAAGTTCTTATACTTCCAAATTAGTATCTATGTGATAGAGTTATAGATAATTTTGGATTTTACTTCAATTTATTATGAAATTTTGCAGGAACCAGGCAAAGAAATGATTATTCCTGGAGGTCCGAAAGTAACGAGTCACTGCAAGGCATTTGATGGTATCAATTTTGACAAGCTGGGACAGACATTCAAGCATATTCGTGATCGGTTTTTGGAGCTAGATGGCAGCCCAATCGAAATCGATTCCCCAGCTGATCTTTTATGTACAGATGACTCCATACGCGTCTATGCAGATGATTATGCGGCCTTGCTTACTCCACGGGAGTGGCTCACTGTATCAGTTGTTCAGATCTGGATGCTGTGAGTTAATATTTGTAATAATTGCAGAATTTTAGTACTTGTAGTTCAAATTTCATAAAATTGAGATCACCTTTGTGTCTTTATTTTGTAGGTATTGGCACAAATACCTCAAGGAGGAATATCCCGATGAGCAGGTTGGTTTCATGGACCCCAGTCAAACGAATGCCACCCTGTTGAATGATGACCGAGGACGTGTTCTTCAATACATAGGGAAAGCACTCCGAGAAAATCGGGACAAGAGATTAATCTTCATACCATACCATCAGATGTTAGTGTTACATATATATATTTTAATTTTATTATATTTCTTTCAATTCATATAAATTGAATAATATGACATGCTACAAACATAACATGCAGAAATCATTGGATATTGGTCGTGCTTATGCCAAGAGAACGTGCATTGTACGTGTACGATTTCGATAAGAAAGGTAAAAGAATGCTGATGATCAGTGCTGCTATCGAGGAGTAAGTGTCTTTCCTAAATTTTACGTTTTTTTAGAATACTAATGATTTTATTATTATATTATCATTTCAAAAATGTCTCGTAAGTACTGATTGTTCAATGTTTTCATATTTCAACAGCGTCTTCATAAAGGAAATGGGTGCTTCTTTAACGGTTCGTAACGATTGCAAGGTAATAGTTCCTATTGCGATATAATTATAATGAATATACATATAAGCCATTTGTATGCTCGTAATACAAACATTTTATTTTTTTGAAACTTGTTATATAGTGCCCACAACAACCAGCCGGCTAGGAATGTGCATATTATACCATGTTGCTCATGCAAGACATAATAAACCACTATCTCGATGTTTTTCCGCAATTGAAGGTATATATTTTTAAATTTTTCAAAAATAAGAATTGTTGCTTCAAATATAATAAAATACACAATTTAATTGTATATATATGATCTTCACAAATTCTAAAAATGCAGGATATTCCCGCTAAATATACGTTACAACGCTTGGCCGACTTTCGCCAAATGTGGGCCAAAGTCTTGCTGAAAGAAATTAAGACGAGAGGAAGTTAGGAACATGAATTTTTTGTAATAAGTTAGGATGTGTATTATATATAATTAATTTAGAATGTGTTATATTGATAATTAATTTATGATGTGTTTTATTGAAAATTAATTTAGGATGTGTTTTATTGATAATTTAGGATTTGTGATAATTTGAAATTTCGGCCAGCTAAATAAATATGGAAGCTGGCCATTTAATAAAAAATATTTTTTAAAAATTCAATAGAGTATCAGCATCGGTTCTTACGTAAAAACCGATGCTGATAGTAATTTTCTGAATTTAAACACAAATCAGTATCGGTTCTTACGTAAGAACCGATACTGATAGTTATTTTCTGAATTTAAAAAATCTAATTTGAAATATACATCTGTATCGGTTGTACAGTACAACCGATGCTGATAGTTTTTTCCTGAATTTTAAAAAATCTAATTTACAATTTATATCTGTGTCGGTTGTTAATTACAACCGATGCAGATAGTAACTATTAGTATCGGTTGTAACAACCGATACAGATTTGTTTGGTATCTGTGTCGCCCTCATCAGGATCGGTTGTGAACCGATACTGATATCTGTATATAACCGATACTGATTCTATTTTTTCCAATAGTGCCACCAGCACCACTTTTGCCCCTTTTGCTCTCGCCTCCGATTAGTGACACCGACCTCACCGTGAATTTGCCTCCGCGTTCTGCTTCTCTCCTTCGTGCTAACTCAAGGTTCGCCTCTCTCTCTCTCTCAAGTCTCAAGTACAATTGGTCTTCGTTATTTCGTGTTTATTATTTCAATTTTAATAGCTAATAGCGTCCGTTTTACAACGAAGAAAGGCAAAAATCAGGGATGTATATCCCAATTTTTGTGATTATTTTAGCATGATGCAATATTTTATTGTAAGTGTTGTTTTGAGTTTAGTAATTTACTATTATGTTTCTGATTTGTTCCATTTTTTAATACTATTGTGGCCCTCTAAAGTCAGTAGTGATCCCCTAGGTAGTTAATGCCAAAGACACATGTGGATTTCTCAGAAATAATTTACAACATAAATATGTTGGGTTTTGTGGAACGGTTCAAACCCATTAGTTTAGCTTAACAGCGGAAGTGTGTAAAATAAAAATTTTACGGTTAAGTTAAGCTAAAAATTAAACGAGGTATGTCAGGAAACCTTCCAAGGCGGTCCACCTTCAGTATTCCTTCGGCATCAAAACCTCATTTAATTCATTTATAGATCTACTCCATAATTGATTTTCTAAAGCATTAAATCTATTTACAAATTAAATAGATTAATATAACAATTTATACCTTGATTCCAAATCTCAGTTGGAATGCAGACCGAGCGAGTAGAGCCTCACCAGGGATGGAATCGACTCGCAGTATCACACGTGTGATACCTCTATTGGTTATCCACCAGGACTAACCGGAGAGCGATTTATTTCTTCTGCCAGAAATACCGTAAACCACGGAATTCTGCAAAAACACTATTCACCGAGAAAATGATGAAATAAATATATTTGTGTCCCGGAGTAACTCGGTTTTGCTTAAAAGCTAAACCGCAGGATTACACAAAATATATTATTTCCTAATCTCGAAATAACCGAAATCAAGGAAGAGAGAAAAAACCGATTAACGAAGTAATCAGATTAACACGTGAATTAGTGAGTTTTTCTCTCTACCCTCACCCCTCTATTTATAGTGTTTTGAGGAGGTTCGCAAAAGACCGAAATACCCCTCAAAACAAATCTATTTACCAAAAGCCCTTGACACCTCATCCTTTATCATGTGAAATGACCAAAATACCATTGCCACCTCAAATGACACATGTCAACACATGGGAAGTCGGCCTAGGGTGGAAATGACCAAAATACCCTTGGCCCATTAAGCATGAATAGTAAAAGGCTTTGATTTTGGGCTTTTGACTTTGGGCCTTTAATTTTAATTAAGGCTTTGATTATTTTGGGCTTTTAAATCCATAATTCAAATCCATAATTAACAATTAAAATTCCAAATCAAATATATATAATTGTCATGTACAATTATATTTCTTTTCGGTTATTGCTCGGTAGCTTTTATACAACGTAACGTGTACGTTTATAAATTAACCGTTGTTTATGCTTGTCAATTTTATATGGCATTTATAATTTCATTATATCACATATAATTAATTATAACCATCTTAATATTAATTATAATCAATTTATAATTAATCAGTAAGATTCTCCGAGTAGCTCCTATATGGTGTGACCCAATAGGATCTGTGTTATGTTGGTAAACAGAGTTAAAACTGTTTTAACTTCTATAATCATGGGTGGCGTCTGGCAACACATCATGACCATTCAATTACACAGATGATGATGTACTGTACAATATCACGATCCAGTAAACAATTTACTTGTGTCAGTTCTTCTGTCTCATAGCTATCAGATCAGTTTTAAGGTAGATGTGTGTCATCCTTGCTAACTGTATCTTTTCTTGATCTTGAGTAGATTATCAAATATAATTACTCTTGTAATTATACCGCATGCAGATAATCTAACTCTATCAAGGGGCCCAGTGATGCTATAGCTCGTATAGAGATACGAGGGATAAATAGTATTCTTGGCAGACTATCACTTCCTCAGCTAAGCTATACATATGGAAATGCTACCGTTATGGCTGCTTTTTACGGACATCGTTAGATAACACTTACTCATATATATTTCTTAGTGGGAACGATAAATACCTCATACTGTAGAACTTTAACACTGAATGAAAACATTAATGACACGAACACAATTCTATTTAATGTTTCATTCGGGCTCTGTCAAATACCATGTTCCTAGAACATGTATCTATGTGATTAAAATGACATATCGTGTCAGGTGGTTTGTAAAACTTAACCATCTTTTAATCCACATACTAACCTTATAGCGGTAATTAGTGTTCCTGCTAATTACCTTGGTTAGTGACCTTTTAAGATTAAGAGTATATATCATCTATATTATGGAGTTTCACAATTTCAGTCATGAACTCGAAATGATCCATAAATGCAATAATACTCAAGGCAACAAAATGATATAAACATTCAATTCATGAACAAAGCTTTATAATAAATTGTCGTATTATTGACTTCTAGATTATTACAAACTAACAAAATATTCACACTTTACTGAGTAAGTATGAATACTCAATATTTTAGAGAATAATACTTAACAAGGTATGAATATTTTCACACTGAGGTATGAATACTTGAACGACGAATAACCCGAAAGTAATTCATCATGGATCTCATTTGAAAGAGAAAATTATGTAGAAGATGTTTGTGATTTTAAATTCGCAAAATTTCTCACAAATCGTTAGAAATATTGACGATATTAAACGGACAAAAAAAATCCGCTTCTAAAAACGTGTAAAAGATGGGTGTACAAAAGAATGTTGATGTCCAGTTTTTATTTTTAATACTTAATGTCTTAGGTATGAATACTTAATATATTATATGGTAATACTTGCACATATTAGTATACATACATCCACGTGCCAGTTGTAATTTTTTTCAAATATAGGTGATCTCCTAAGTAGTTAGTTGTCACACCCCAAATCCACCGGGTCTGACAGCCTGCCACGTGTATCTATCATACACGCAAGGCAGTGGATCTTTTATATGCATTACCAATATCCTCATTCGCTGCGTCCGTAAAATAAACCTGAAAAATAATCGGGAGAGTGGGCATGAGAATAAATCCTCAGTGCGAAATTTGCCACAGTTTAGATTATTGGACTTGCAATCAGACTCTATATTCAACAATGAAACCCAAACAATAACAATGCAAACAGATATATATAAACATAAATAACAGAATGCCAATGCTCGACAACAGTTAATCAACCTGAAACACAGTTTACGGAATTTCCAAGATGAATTTCAAACACAACAGCTATTCTGGCTTAACTCAATTCCTAACTCAGTTCATTTGGGCTGGTAGCAATTACAGATGTTCTTTCGAGCTGAACCGTTATCAAACCCACATCTGTAGGGTTACAGACGCCTACAGATGGCCAACCAAGCTGGACCCTTTATCAGACACCCATCTGCAATTGCTGTTTGGCTTAACCATTTCCTAAGGTCTAGTTACAAGTCACCTATACAGGTCAACTTGACACAAATGCAATCACACGGAATCAAAGTCAGCCATACCGCTCGACTTTGCAATTTCATTCAAATAGAATCACAATCAGCTATCAGCTTTGCACAATTCATTAAACAGGTCAACGGATAGGTCACCGTCACCTTATCCACCCACCTAAACAGGTCGGTCTGGCAAATTCTAACAGGTCAACGCATAAGTCAGCAGCGTCACCTTAATCCAGCCACCTAAACAGGTCGGTCTGGCAAATTCTAACAGGTCAACGCATAAGTCAGCAGCGTCACCTTAATCCAGCCACCTACACAGGTCGCCCTGGCAAATTCATAAACACAGGTCAACGGATAGGTCACCGTCACCTTATCCAGCCACCTAAACAGGTCGGTCTGGCAGATTCATTCACATCAAGAAAAATTAATAGAACTAATCAATTAATAACCATACCAACATGCCAAGTAACCATAACCGAACCACTCAAATCATTCTCATTTATGCAATAATCAATATACAGCATGAATTCCAAAATATGCAACAATTAATCATTCAACATGACAAACGAATAAACAGTTTAATTCCTGAAAATAAAGTATCAAACAAGTCCAAGAATCCCGCACCTTATTATGATGAGCGTACCGCTTAATTACGGATCGGGCGTCTCGAATTACCTCGCGATATCTGGCTCGACTGAGCCTACACCTATATTATACGATTACTTGGTTTAGTTCGGTTACATTCTCAAACTTAAATTCTGAAAGCCGTATTTTAATTCGTCAATTCTTTTATACCTTTTGGCTCATTTGTAATCATTTTAATTCAATTCAATTTAATT
The DNA here is from genome assembly GCA_964058875.1 of Carex rostrata. Taxonomy (NCBI): domain Eukaryota; kingdom Viridiplantae; phylum Streptophyta; class Magnoliopsida; order Poales; family Cyperaceae; genus Carex; species Carex rostrata. Next base: position 3,153,419 of record CAXKVT010000054.1, read on the forward strand.
AAAAGCCCATAATTTAGCAAGGGTTTAAGCCGCTAATTTACAATTCACAATTTACTCCAAGTCCATTTATAACATTTCTAATGCGTAGGCCGGTCATTAATTCAAAACCTCACATTTTCACATTTAGGCTATTAATTTATACTACTCTACATAAGGCCTTATATTTTACAATTCATACCCCTTATTTTTATAAAAATTCCCAAGGCTTGTATTTTGCACAAAACAACCTTCAATTTAATTTATTTATATTTTTGGGTCCATGTCAAGTCAAGGACTGGTACACACACAAAATCAGCACCATTTACCGGGAAAATCAACATCCCGAGCAAAGGTGTAATTAATTTTAATTCCCTTTACAAAATCCTAACTACAATTCCCTTTAATTCATACACATCACTATGGTATATATTTTACAATTTCCAACCATTAATAAAACCATTTTGCAATATAACCCCTTATACTTAATTTATTCGAGCAATTCGATCGAGTCGGGAAAATCAACAACCCGTACTCAAAAACTAGAAATTTCACATCCTACGACATTAATCGGTTCATCCAGACACCAATCAAGATGTTTAGAATTTATTTTGGGAAATTACCCGAAATAGAAAATGTCAAAAGAGATCGACCGGTTCCGAGGGTTTCGTCCCGCCTTGCGGCCACCTCACTCGAGCACTAGGAATCACCATAGCACCCCAAGATAGCACCAATCGAGCACCGAGCCTAAACCCTAGTTCCTAGGGTTTCAAGGGAGGGAAGGAGAGGCAGAAACCGAGAGAGAGAGGGGGCGGCTGTGGCTCTCATGGGCGGAGAGGAGGAGAGGAGAGATCAGAGATGGGTCCGGTGGGGTTCGCCGGCGACGGGAGGGGGCGGAGGGGGCGGAGCCCCTCTCTTTCTTCTCTTCTTTGGCGTAATAGAGAAGGGGCGGGTGGGGGGTCTGTTGTGGGTGTCGCCAACAGAAAGGGAAAGAGAGGAAAGAGAGTGGGGAGAGGTTTATTTGGGTTGCTTTGAGATTGGTGCTAGATTAGATCCAAGGGTTCACAATTATATGAATTTTCAATATAGTTCCATTTAATTGATTTATGGTATGTTTCTTTTATAAATTCGAATCGAAGTTTCATAATATTTTGCGATTAATTTCGTGTGAATATTTTGTACTTTTATTTCTCTATTCTAATATTCAAATCATTCGGTATTAATTGTACATCTTTATTTATATATATTTATTTAATTAAACTTCTATAATTCATTAATAAACAAGATTTATAAATTTCATAATTTATGTGTACAAATAATTCGTATTGTTATATTTTATTTTATGTTTAAACTCTAAATTTTAATATACATAATTTATACTTCCTTTATATTTCGAAATTTTAGTTTCGTTTTAGTCGGTCAGAAATTTTCTGAACGATCCTTAATTTAATTAAACTTTTTATTTAAGCAAATTGATCGGTTTATCAATTTAATCAAGTTTTAAAATTTCTGAATGTAACATTAGTAGTCTCACATATAGTTAGTGGTCCCTATTGTACTTTATATATCAGTTAGTTAGGGGGACATTTAGAGGACTGAAGTAAGGGGACTGTTAGTTGATCCCATTAATTTATACCATTCCTAATTTGCTAATTTGCTAATCTTGTAATCTACATTGGAACAAAGTATTGTTGCTCAAAATATCTACTTTATAGTCTAGTGGCTAAAGTTTTATTTTGTGTGGTTGAGAGGACATGAGTTCAAATTCCACTCATCCCATTGTACATTTTAATTTTAGCTCTCCTTAATTATAAAAAAAAATTCTAGTTCTTAGTCATTCTTATTCAGATGTTACAGCTTAAAAATGGAGCTTGAATTTCTTAGTTCAATCCAATAGAATGCAATTCAAATTCTCCTTCTCTATTATTTTCTCAGGACATATACTAAATGTCAAAACAAAACAGAGATGTTGCAGTAGAATTTTAGAAATTATGTGGAAAATTTGGAGAAATCAAAATATGGTGCGGGAACATGATCAAGTCAAACATTGACTTTAACCTTACTGATAATGGATGGTTAATGAAACCTTGCAATTTGGTCCTTTATATTGATCATTTTGAAAAGTTGCATGCTTAATTAATTGTCTTGAATCTGATTTTTTTAATACAGTGTCCACAACAACAACACGACAGTTGAGAATGTAGATATTATGTCATGTTGTTCGTGCATGACATATATAATAACTTGTTTCCTCGATGTTTTTCCAAATTTAAAGGTATGCATATTCCATGTTGCTAGGGGTGAAAACGGAGCGGATACGGAGCGGATAATGCTGATACCATATCCGCATCCGTCGGATAATGAGCGGATACGAATACGGATACGGATAGTAAACGGATATCAAAATTCAAAACCAAATCCGACTTAAACGGATACGGATACGGAACGGATAGTCCACGGATACGAATTCGAATACGGATATAAAACGAATAATAATCGGATAATTAAGATATATAATTTTTTAGATACAAATACAAATTAACAAAAATTTAAAGATTTAAAAATTATTAAAATATATGTTGTAGTTTAGTAAAAAACAAATGTCTTATGCGAATAAAATTTATTGAACATTTAGAAAGCTATATGAAATATTTGTAAAAAATAGAAGTATTAAGATTAGATATGAAAATAGAAACTGCTCAAGCCTGCTTCGGCCCAATTCATATCATATTTAAATATTATAAAGCAAAAAGAAAATTTGGCTGTGGAATTAGGTGGCCACGTGACAGACTGACAGGGTTGTGGAATTACGTGGCCACGTGAGCATTTGTCTCTCCGGATATATAAATTTATTTAGTCCCACAAGAGTTACCCAAACCGGAACAAAGAGTATATAACAGACACTTTGAACTATCCAAAAGAAAGCTTCAGAGAGGAGAAGAATTAGAATACCGCTTCCGGATTTATCCGGATCCGAATCACTTTCTAATATCCAGAAATTATCCGGGAAAGTATCTGCTCCGGTTTAATACGGATTCGGATTATTTCCGAATTCAGAGCGGATATCCGTCGGATAATTCGGCTCCGTTTACACCCCTACATGTTGCTCTAAAAATATGCAATTAAAATTGCACTTTTATCATTTCAAAAATGGAGTTCCCCAAAAGTTACAATGAAACAAACATCGAATACATCCGATCATTGTGGGGTAAATTTTTATTGAAAGAAATATTAGTGAAAAAAGTAAAAAGTTATAATGAAACAAACATCGAATACATCCGATCATTTGGGGTAAATTTTTATTGAAGGAAATATTAGTGGAAAAAGTAAAACAATTTAGAATGTGTTATTTTGTAATAATTTAGGCTTACTATAATTTGGTGAACTTTGAACATGTTTAATTTTAAGTATGTATTGATCTTTATTTCAGATTGTTCAATTATATTTCAGACTGTGGTTTGTTTCATATATAGGCCAGCAAAAATATATAGTAGCTGGCAAAATATTAAAATTATTTTTTTAAACCCAAAAACAAATCAGGATCAGTTATAATTAAGGACCGTTATTGATTTGGAGTATTTGGATCAGCTAATTGGTTTAATAGTCGTTCTTCATGTGAGAATCATATCGGCTCTTTTTAAAAGGCCGTTCTAAATTGTGAGAATCAGGATCAGTTCTTTTTAAAGGTCGTTCTAGATTGTGAGAATCAGGATATGCTAATATATAATTAAAGGATTGTTCTTGACTTACAAACAGGATCGGCTCTCTGACCGTTCCTGGTTAGTGATATTATCTGGAACACCTGGGTTAGTATCACCCGTAGGTCCATTCCTGATGTATGTTTTTTACCGTTCATGTTGTCTAATTCTCCACTAGTGCAAGTGTGACGAACCAAAAGAAAAAACATATTGTTGAAAAGGAAGAAATATCTCACATGAAACTTGCGTATGCATCTTAAATATATGAAACTTACATGTTCTCTTTGTCATCATATGTATAGAGAGAGAGACTAATATGCATTCGGTAGCATATGAGTTGAAATACATACGGTCTAAATTTGAAATTTCAAAATTCAAAAAGTCAATCTGAATCGTTCATCTTCTTCT